>JAQIXP010004975.1:0-10903 GCA_034700285.1 Proteroiulus fuscus | reverse complement strand
CCAGGAATTCCTTTGGGAAGGGGGGGGGCATTTTATTAAGGGTGGGCGCCAATCTCAAAAACGAAACAAAACGTGAAAATTATCACCAAGGCCTCATATAGAAATCCGTTTCGGTTGGGGAGGATCGAGGGAGGTTAGAACAAAAAATTTGGGTCGCAGGTGAAAATTAAAAATGTTTTGACAAAATTGCAAAAATTGACTCAAAATGGCGCCGCAGGCGAATTTTTTGCTAAAAATCACTCAAAAATGAACTAAAAAACGGGGGCAAGGCGCCAATTTTGTCCCTTTTGAGGGAGGGAGGGAGGGGCGCATTTTCTGACCCTTTGGGGGGCCATGGCCCCTGTGCCCCCCCCCCGTGGATCCGCCACTGAGGGAGGGGAGTTATCCCACTATCAAGGGAGGCTCCCACGTCATATAGTGACATCATTGTTAAATTGAATTCCTAACAAGTTTCAACTATTTTTAGGAAGGTTATTGCATTGTCTTATAGAACGTATGACTGGAATCAACAACGTATGATTGGAATCAACAACGTATGATTGGAATCAACATTGTATGAAAAATAGTTATCCTATAAATGGATTTATAGTAACTTGCCAAACTACAGTATAAGGCTAAAAAGCTTAAAATAGCTTAAATGGCACATTCATTATCTTAAAATCTGTTGATAAAAAGTCTTAAGCTATTAGGCTTACAATGTACAGTAACAAACACATTTTGCAACACATGTGCAAAATATAATTTACAATAAAAAATTTACCTCGCCAGTACATGTTTTCAGTAAATCAGCCAAGCAAAATAAAGCATCAAACGTGTCCCTTTAAAAACATGCAATATCTGTAAGAGATCAATCTATACAATAGGACAATAAAGGGAACATTAGTGTATATTTTCATACTTCAAGGCAAAGAAAATATTCGATTTTCTACTAACTGCCCAATTCTATCACGGATGACGAAAAAAAGAAGATTCACACACAAGAATACCTGCATGATATAAAAGTAAAAAAAACCTATTTTCAGCCTGCATGTTCCAGTGACCTACAAGAAAAGAGTATCCAGCGAATTTACTACTGCATGGAATACGTGCTTTCAATTTTTATTATGCTCGTGTATACTGGCTTGAGGGATTATCGATACGAGTTCCTTGTGCAAAATAGATAATTCTTAGACTTACATAAAGCATAGAAGGCAGTGTGCATATTTGCAGGTCTATATAATGGAACAGAACTGGTGAATTTAGGAATTAGATTTATAACTATAAGATGGCTAAATGAAATGTATAATCGGATATTCGTATATATAAGGTGAATAAATTCGCCAAGATTGATTGAATATAGCAAATCCTGTTAGTTTATATTCTAAAAATCAAAACGATGTATTACATCTCGTGCAAAAGTAGTTTTCATCACTAGATTATACCGAAAATATTTTTATTTCTTCTACAAGGGAAAAGCATTGCATGCTTGTACGTAGGAGTTCTAAATATTAGTAAACCAATTTTAAATAAACACAATATTACGTAAACACAATCTTTTTTAAAAAAGTTTCATTCATAGCCCACTAATAAAGTATATTTTGCCAACCCACGTCTATTTCCCCTCTCCCATTACTAAAATTCAGAAACAAAAAAACAAACAGAAAACAATATTTAAGCCTTGTCAGAAATTATGTAACTGTATTCATTATTGAAAGGAATCATATTTAAATAACAATAAAATTGTAGGAGTAATACATTTTTGGCCAACTACATTATTGGAAAATTAAAATTCTTTACTTAAATTCGAAATATTTCACTTCATACAAATAATGAGTTTAATATGCTCGTACATTTTTGAAACTCTTTCCCTTCTCCTTGTGACAAATAGTTACAACAATAAACTCCCTCTATACCTCTTGGTGTTACATAATATGTGAATATAACCTCCTTTGCACATAATAGAAAAATCATACAGCATGCATACCTTTTATCTGTTGTAAGCTTATACATGGTTATGACTTCACGATAATACTCGTGAGATTACAGTAAGTTTAAAAAAAAATTGCAAATTTCCCTAATTATGTAGATTAAGAAAGACTTTTCATGCATGTTCACATATAAGCTAAACAATTCCTGACTGTTCTCTGAGTTCTTAAAAACTTTTGCCAATTAAATATTGTTCAGATTGTATACAGATCACCAAAATCTTTGTTTCTTCTTTTGTGACGAACTGATCTCCTTAGAAACTAAAACAATACCTCTTAGAAGCATTAGTAACATAAATTTCTTAATGAAAGGAGAGATTTTCCTCGTACAATTAATACGCTATTCAATGTTCGTGCATATTTTCCAAAAGAATTCAAAGATTATTTAAATAAAATAGCTCATTAGGATTTAAAAGATATTCCTGAACTTTAAATTAATTCACAAATTTGACCTCATCGCCAAGGCTTAACCTTCAATCAAATCACAAAAAAAACTAATTTACCATGATTACCATGAAAATTCGCCATGAGACTTTAATTCCTAAAGAAAACTTGTAAATGTTTTATTGTATTTAATTCATTTAGTCTTGCGCCATTGTTTAGAGCTTAAATAATCCTGATAGCATTAAAAATGTATACAGATTCGCTTTGCATGGTAATTAATGCGCATCACATGAAACAGCATTGATAATGATATTGAAAGACTTAGCACTCATATACTACATTTCATTATCAAACTGCATAAGTTTTCAATGCATCTGCAATTCCTCAAAAAACAAATTATACATTGCCTTTAAAAGGGTTTGTAAAGCTCGATCAGTTTCATGTTTAAAATACTATACAATGTAAATACTGACTTAGACACAAAAAGCTATCTTCAAATTTAAAACATGATAAATGCATTTTTGAGCTAGACAATGCATGCATGCAATAATTTCGTTTATTATAAATTTTGAACGAGGATAAAAACAACGTTGTTTGACATGCAGGCACATCAAGTGTTATCTCTATAATAATTCGAGCATATTTCTTCCTATTTTAATTATTGTTCCCTCAAAATTCCTTTCATTATTAAAATTATATATTCAGAAAGTTTGCTTTGTTAGGCCTACAGGCTACACAACCTGCATGAGTGCATCCATTTATATACCAACAAAATTAATAAAAAGCGAATTAAGTTTGATACTGTGTCAACATATATCAATTTTGAATGGAACATAAGATAATGTTTGCGGTATCTCACCTACACGAATATATTACCCTTGGATTTTATAGGGCATTATACTGATTAAAAAAATCTTTATTTTAGGCAGAAACTTATTACAAGACACCAGTGCTATGTACTTTCTTATCATGACATCGATCTTTGGTAAATTAATAACCATCCAAATGGGTCATAAAATAAGCCCTTAGCAAAATTGTGCAAAGAGCAACATGTTATAAAATAACTTGGATACATATTGCACTCGTATACAGCACATACTTAATGATATGGAAGGCTCTCCCTCCATGTATGGGATCGTATATTTGATGGTATAATAGGAAGACTAGCAATTTATAGCATGATAAAAGTGTAGATCAAAACATTTGCGGACAAGAAAAGTTGTATAAAAATTCCAAACGGTTATATTTTTTTAGATTATGTGTTGCTGCAATGCAGTTTAACATAGTATCAAGGTTGTTACCAATGCCTGACCATTAAAAATGAAGCCATTTTGTGGAGAATCACAGAGTGTTTTTGTGTACATGCTTTAACCTATATTTGCTTGGTCACTCTTATATGATCATGCCTTTGTAATGTACTAAGTAATTTTCCAGGCAAACTTCTTGAAACAATATTTTTTTACCAATTCATATATAGAATGGAACATTAAAAATGCTTGGCTAGTATATTTAGGGCTCATTTTTCATGAGACACGTCAGTGCTTTTTCTAGCAAAATCTAAAAATGATAATAATATAAGCTAATGACTCATCCTGTTTCTGTATTCCTAAAATAGCAACATGCTAAATGTCGTGAATAAAGATTGAAAAAAATATGAAATTTAGAGAATTTATTGGCCAAAAGTATAAAGCCAATGCGCAACTTGGCAAAATATCAAAAATAAAAGACAAAAGCATTATTACTGCATTTGCTTTACAACATTAGACTATTCCTCACTAGACTTTACTGCAGCAGTTTGGTCCTTGACATGTCTTCTTCAACTACTTAAATATTTAGATTTACATACAAGTATTTTTTTATTGATTCAAACACAAAAAAAGCTGTTTAAAAAGATACTTTGAATAATAAAAGCCCTTAGCTGAATTCGTGGAACAGCCTTAATGATCTATTGAAATGCAGATTTTCTTTAATAATTTCTGTGGAAAATGCCAACTTTATGTCGTGCTTAAAAGTTTCTTTTATTAATGATGACAAAACTAGCCTAATAATGCGCAAAACTAATCCTAGATAAAGTTCAAAACTTTCTAACCATTTTCAAAATAAAACTCAAGACTTTAGATAAAATTGTAATGAAATAAAGTCATCATTAAATCTATTAATGAATTATATTTGATTTATTTTAATTTTTGAATTCAATTTTCTCTGTCATTTGCATTTACCATGAAACGGTAAGCTTGCAGAAAGTGGAACAATTTTGCAAAAATGATGGGACATAAGCTTTTCAAATAAATAAAATTGCTTTTGCTTATTTTTGATAGCTGCTATACTTAAGTAATTCACGTCAAAACTATAAGCATAAATTCAAGTTCATTATATATTGTGAGTCTTCTGGCAAAATGCACAAAAAATAGTTGCATTCAAGCGACATTTTCCTTATTCCTGCATGACTAAATGAAGTTTAATTACAGGATTTAACCAAACAAACTGCAAGATTAATTTATTCTCATAAAACTATACGAGTGAGATCAAAGTATTCCTGTGATGAATGTCGGCACTATTAATTGCCAACAGAAGGTAAGATTAAGGCTTATATTTGTATTCCAATTAGGTTATAGAGCTACTGTTTCTAAGAAAAAAAATTGAACAAAAGGATATTATATAATCGCATATAACATTAGGTACAAGCAAGCACACGAAAATAATGAATTAGTTAATAATTAATTGATGAATTTAACTTCCTTTGTTTTATAGATTTTTCAAACTAACAAACTAGTATTACAGTAATAAATAAATAATGATGATTTGCCAGTAATTAATATGTAGTCTAATACTCTTCTCATTAAGAATAAGAATGTATTGCTCACAAATTTGTCTTAAATTCTTAATAGGCAATTAATTTAAATTTAGGTCTTAACAACCAATGCCATATAGTGTTGGTAAACAAAGAACTAATTTATCGTTCATATCATTAATCACAATGTTAATCGGAAACTTTTGATGCATTCTTACAATACACGTATATATGCAACCCCTTGAAATAGGCAAACACTGCAAACATCATCATTCACAATAAACTTTTGCAAAAAGTCTGTTTGTTGAGTAATTATTACGACCGAGAATATAAATTTTGAATTTTTTTTACAACATTTCTTATCCTATATCAAACACGTATAACCCTGAGTCTTAGTGCACTTATTTAAATGCACGCAACAATTATTTGCACGACTGCATAAAATATAGAGAACTCCACTTTTTAAGTCAATTTATGCACGGATCCAACAGATGTGGGTAATCCAATTTAAATAATTAAATTATAGAAATAACTGAATAAATACAGAAGTTAGGCTTAAAGGCAGCTTTGAACTGCTTGTAAAAGACAAAGTAAAAATGAAAAATGTTCCTAAATTTTCCTGGTGAATAATCACAAAATGGCCTTCAGAGAAAAAAAGTGTATGAACAGCTAAGTTCAACTATAAAGGCAAAATTGTACAGCCTATAAGAGAATCCAACGTTATAGGCATGCATGCATACTTGCATACAGGGATGTCACTAAGTCTTGAAAATTTTTAGGATTGATTTTGCATTTTACCTTATTATTTAAAAAAAAACTGCCTGACTTAATTTGCATGGTTTTAATGAAATTCTGATTGATACTTTGCTGACTTGACTAACGGTAGAAATGACAAAATTTTGTATGTTAGTACTTTTGACATTTTCATTTTTTTGAAATGCAATGTACAGTACAATTCATGCATTATGCGGGGTGATCATAAATTACTGTCACAATTTTGAAGAACCACAAAATGAGAACGATTTTGTTGATCATAAAATGTTTCTGGAATGTCAGAAAATGTCAGTAATATGAAAAAATGCCAGTAAAATTTGAAATATTTATGAAAAAGTCAGGAAATGTCAGTGATATTATTGCCTGTCATATTAAGCAGCACTGCAAACCATATAATATTTTAAACCATATTTATAAACATTGTCTCAGGACCCATATCGAATAAGAGGGTATCGAACAGTAGATTTGCCAGTTGAAGCAGAAAAAAGTTCTATCTGAATGAAAAGTTACATGCTTAAAATACTTGTAGTTTAAATAAAAAAAATCCTTGTGATAAATGATGGGGTTTTGATGAAACCTAAAAAATGAGGGAAATAAAAGGAAAAAATGTCAGGGATATTACAGGGAAAATGTCAGTAAATGTCAGGGATTTGAAGAATGAAATTTCAGTGGCAATCCTGAATGGTTTTTTATTTATTTGAACAGTAACTCAAACAATTTTTTTTCAAGGATGGGAAAAGCCATGAATAATGTCTATAAAATGATGGTTTAATCAAATTCAAGAAGCTGGAAATATCATCCATCAGAAAGGAGCTGGCAGACCAAGCATGTCAGATGGAAGTGTTGATATAATATTGAGGAAGGCATTCACATGAAAGTTTTTCATAACTTTCTCTTTAGTTGATATAAAATTTCATGACTTACTGATTCAAATGTTACTGATTCAAGGGCTGTGTTCTACAATTAATGTAAAACAAAGCCAACCTTTATTAAACAAAACCATTCTCATTTTATGGACCTTTAAAACTTCAAAAATTTATGCTCACCCTGTATTTTGTAATTGTTTTTGAAGTTTAGGCTTCAGGTATTTGATAGAGTTCTTGAAGACCGGTTTTGCAAATATGGGGTAAGAACTTGTTTTCATATAACTAATAAATTATTTATAGAAAAAAATGGATATCTACCCCATCAGGATTAAGCAAGAAACAATTCAGAGAGATTCAGAAAACCAAATAATATCTACTGAAACTCCAGTTTTGTTTAAATAAATATTTAAGCAGTATAAATATAGACAAAAACTATTCCTACATTTTATTTATATATTTATTTATTATTAAACAAATATATGAACACATACCATGGAAAAAATTAAAGTATATATTTTTTTGTTTGCTTAGTTGAAGGAATGAAATTAAACATTCCTTGTCTATGTGTAGGCCTACTAATGCATCTTCCTCGAAATTTAATTACATAAAAGGTCTTTTATTAAGTATTCCTAAATTTCATAAAGAGTTAAATGTTGTTGAAAAATTCATGGGGGGCAAACTGATAACTTTCCGTTTCTCCCCCCCCCCCCCCTCACCCTATATTTGTACAACTTTTTGAAAAAACCCAAGTAACCAAAACACAAGGGCCCAACATTGGATCCAGTACTGCACCCATGAAATCCATTTTGGGGAGACCGACAGGCCCTATAAAAGTTGTCAAAATTTGGACAACAGCAGAAAATTTTAATGTTTTTTGTACATAATTGCAAAAATTGATACAAAATGGTGACTTTTTTGAGTCTTATTGCATGAACTATAATGATGGTGTATCAATCGTTTTGCCAACTGTGAAGCTTTTGAGAACATTACAACCAAATGCCAAAATTAGGCCAATGTTTGGTGGTACGTTACCTGGGGACATTTACGCCCCCTTGCCTGTTTCTGGGTGGGCGATTGCCCCTCTGGCCCCCCGTTATTTACAACGCTGCTACATATAGGCATTGTTGACATATAATGGAAACCACTCAAAATGTATACATTATAATGCACAACTTCATAAACCAACAAAGATATCATTGACAGAATCTGTTTAAATGGATTTGCTATGGTTAGCAATAATAATTATTGCTTCTGGAGACGTACTATAAGCTCGTATTAAACAATCTCAAATGCAATATATGTAAGCAATATCAAATAACACGTAAACTCACTTTGGGATATTATTTCAATTGCAACTCATTGCATTATGGGATTAAAAATAATCTGGTATGATTAAAGTTGGTTTCCAGAAACAACATTGTTCAATATTTGCTTTGTCAAATTTCATGATTCGAGTATAACATATATGCATATAAGACATAAGTTTATGCAACATTGATGAAGGACTATTTATCATTTGGTTGCTTAGTGCCCATTTTAAAGCTAAAAGACCGAACAAAGGCAAGCAAACAAACACTAAACACATCAGGGGAACAGATCACAACGCCAGCTATACCAGTAGTTGTAATATGACCATAAATATAGGCCTATTCATCATTGGCCAAATAATTACTATGATACTGTATTTTTATACATATCAACTGACAACTAAAACAAGTTATTATTACAAATAATTTAAGTTTATGGCAATACTTTTAGCTGCAAACGTCAAAAATGCATTAATTTAACGGTGTACAAAAGTGTATCATTTGCCATAATTGAGGGCATCAAGATGACCCTAAAGACTTGTATAATTTACTCGATCATGTGTAGATGGACTATAATATATTGACAGCTGTGCTAAAAAAAAGGTGCTTATGGACTCAATAAATGAGGTCATGAGACAATTGTGGTAAATGTCATCCTGAAGCCAACAAGATATTTTTTCTGGATTTGTGTTGTTCCATATATTTCAAAATAAATTGGACACAGACCTATTTCTAGCATCTGCAATTTGTTTTCGGTACATGCATTTATCTACAATTACATAATAATAAAGCCATTTTCTCAGCAATGAGATGTAATAGCCAAATACGTATTTTAGTTGCTGGTATAAATAAACAGAAGCTGGTTATATTCGCTAAAATGTGTTTTAAATATCTTAAAGACTCTAAAGCTAAGTTATATATGGATTGCCCTAAATTCGTTTAAGATGCAGGATGTAATTACATTCTCATTTCTAAAATAAAGTGTTGTAATAATTAAAATATAATGAGATTAGTTGTGCCTATAGGCCTAAGATACTTATACGTCTAAATAAAATTTGTCTGAAAACAATTTACAAAATAATTTTAAATTTGGTAAACTCTACTGATCAAATCTCAATATCATATTACAAAATCCTTTGAAAGCGTGCAAGATGTTAATTTATGTGTGAATGTATTTTAATTATTGAAAATTGTGATGGGGGGGAAGATAATAAAAAAAATTTTTCAAAGTCAATCAGAAAGTTGGGAAGAATGTTCCATCATATATAGAATTCAACTTAATGTTAAAATCAAAACCAGATAAAAATGCATAAGATAACATTAGTGAAAGGAAAGTATGTCTGCAATAGCATGTTAAATTCCTCATCGTTATCCAAAATAGGTTTTAGCATAAATTAAAGCCAGAGACATATTACGGTATTTCTGATATCCGAGCACCAATCTGGGCTGGTTAAATATTGCGGTCAATGCAAAACAAAAGGTTACATTTTGCATGAAAATGTATACTGACAAGTTACATCTAGCTATGTTAATTCGGGGTTTACATGTACATAATTAACCAAAAAGTATTTCTTGGAAATTAGAGCAGCATTCAGTAAATATTAGTTTCTTGGTTTCTCTAATATATTTTCACTCAAAAATTTGCCTGCAAAGCACTATATACAGATATTTTTTCCCCTAATCAGATATATATATACATCAGTATAAAGGAGTTATCACGACAGCTTTAATTTCAGCATGTCTGTCAGCACTATTTCGCGTCAACCGAACACAAGTACTTTTTTTCAATTAGGTAAGCCCATGTGCATCTAAATTTAGGTGCAAACTATTAGTTACAAGCAAGTTACATTTTCCCTAGAGAACCCGGCCTTATCTTTCGCAAGAAGACATTTTTCTTAACCAGAGCACATTTCTTGTATATCGAGCTAGAAAATATGAAATGGTAGATAAATATAAGCAAAAAAGGTTTACATTTCTATAGGTAATTCACTGCATTCACTGATTTATCTCCTCTGTAACAAATCATTTGTGAATGTTTACCGATCGAATTTTTCGATTCAATAAGATTTCAATCGATTTTATATCATAAAATATCAAAAATAAGCTCCACGTGTCTGTGTGTTATTGGAGAAAAACGTATGAAAACAAGTTATGTAATGCGCCTATTAATATTTTATAGGTCTAAACTAAATTCAAACATAAAGGAATGAGAAATAAAGAAAAGTATATGTATTACGACAGATAATTATATTCCAATATAAGCGCTAATACTAAAAGAGACAATAATATGTGGGCTCCTACTGAGAAAGATTTAACATTAGATCAAGTTATCTCCAATGACAATTGGTATGGACAATTCAATTATAAAAGTAAATCAAAAATAAATTAATTTTCTTGTAAGATAAGTCTACATAGAAAAGTAAGCCCATATATATACACATGTGTTGAATTTCCTGAAATGTATACTATAGTGATACCGTGCAAAAGAACGGCGTAAATATCCCATTGCTGGAAATCGCAAGTTAATGTAAATTTAAGCCGTTCTTTAGCGCGGTATCACTATAGCTCATTGCATCCCACAAGTCTACCTGTATGACCCACATTGTGAAACAAAAGTATTGTTTTGTTTAGAAAAAAAACAAAAGTATTTTTATGTGAAGCAAAAAAATGCATGCAGAATCAACATGACTTTCCCATTAGACAAATGTCAAGTAACTGCATTTTGCAATGCAAAAACTTCTTAAGGGGGCTGTCCACACTTTTAAAAAATGCATGCTCCTATGGGAATCTCCATGTTAACTAACAGTACATATTAAT
>JAQIXP010004974.1:0-10904 GCA_034700285.1 Proteroiulus fuscus | reverse complement strand
ATAGAGAGCACAGTTACATATAATAATTCACATGGTAAGATAGTGGGAGATAGATATTTTACATAATTATTGAACGATATGATTTCTCAGAATGCAAAAAAAAAAAAAATGGGAAATAGATAAGTGGAATACCCAATAAGTTATTTCAGATTTTATAAAGAAAGTCCAGATGTATCCCGGTGGGCGGATGAATGGCGCCAGTGAAGGATAAGGTTTTAAATTGTCCAAAATCTGGTTGAATTGGAAAGCAGGGATAGCATACACTCGACGTGTGGGTGCAGGGGCTGTGTTCGGGTCTCTATTGAAGAAAGGTCCTTCGATGGTAATGTTGGTCAGTAGGACAGGGGCGGTGGTGACAGTAGGAGAGTCAATAAAATTGCATGGTCGACTGCCTTGTGGTAACTAGTATGTGAAGGATTTTCGAATTGTTATTGTGGGCATAATTATTGTATCAATAAAGAGTTATTGAGTATGGTAGTATTAGTTAGTTAAATATTTAGAGTTAAATTTTGGTTTCTGGCAAAAGTAATATCAAAGCTTTGATATTACTTTAATCATATTCAATGAAATGAGTTTTCAAGAGATTGTTACTTTTATCATTCCCTCACTCACTCACCAGGTGGCATTCTATTCTGGTAAGATCAGAATGCATTTTTGAATTTGAATGAAGTCATTCTAAAGAAGCTGATGTTCATCTTTGACCAAAACCAGAGGTGCTTTGATGAACACAAAATGACGTAAAAATTGCACCTGACTTTCTAGATGGCAGCACCTATTGCAAAGGATGTAAGTCCTCTTTCGTAGAGAATCAGCACTTCTCTTTCCATTTCCAAGTCCTAATCACATTAGATAAGGTAACAGCCTCACCTCAATGGAAGCCAAGAAATATTGGACAATGTCTGACAATTCAGAACATATTCTTCCACTTGACAAGGACTGGTCAACGTTACAGAGCAGTACTGATTTGATGGTAACATAACCTTGTTATTCCTAACCAAGTAATATTCCAGTCTAGGAAAGTCAGAATGCACTTTTGGGTTTGGATGAAACCATTCTTATGACAATGTTCATTTTTGACCATGTTCAAAGAAATACATTGATGAACATGAAATGGACAAAAATTGCCTTGAGGCAGTACTTCTTGCAAAGGTCAAAATAAGCATGAAGGTCCTGATGATGTCATTCTTGTGAGCCAGACAATTCTTATTGCTGCAGCATGATTGGACCTCGATTCATTATTGAAATATTGGTTGACATCTTAATCTGCAAGATTCTACAAAGGGTCTTACAGAGCTCACAAGATACCAAATAATAGATAATATCAACAAAAGCCTGTTGTCTTGGCATTGGACATTCTTCCAGAATGCCATACTTCAATGACTGCCGCATGCTGCCATACTGAAATCACTCCAAAGAACCCCAAAACATACTGAACACTTGCACATTTTAGATCCTAATCCCAGAATTTGTATCAATTAAATATTTGGACTAGACAAAAAATAAACACTTGATATTTCAAAGAACTTTTCATTAGATTAATCAAAAAAATCATTTTTCAAACCTTAATTGTTTCTCGGAGTAAGTAGATCTCTTTGGCTTGATGCTCCTTCTCAGCATACAGAGCTTCAACTTGGGGTTGAAGGTCAATGCTCGGATTCCTCATTTGGGTCGACCGCAATTCCTCCTCCAACTGCTGAATCAATGTGGCTTGTTTCTGAAACAGAAAATTTGGTTATGAAATCAATGTGAAGGACTATTATTATCTTGCTTGCAAACGCCATGACAGTTCCCATCAATATTGCATTAGTTTTTCATTCTTCTTGGAATTTTCAGTTGTAAACTCTCCCCAATTTTTAAGGACCTCGGTTAAATCCAAGAGCTTCATTTAACATTTCGATGGCTTAATTCACAAGTAGCGAAAAGTTGCTTTTGAGATAATAGCGTTTTTGTGGAAAAATGGTATAACTTGGAAATAAACAATGTCCAAGAAATTTCGAGAAATTTTTAAAATGTATACTAACGAATGGTAGGCCTATTATTCACTATACTTGTAACTTTTACAAATGATAGCTTGTGGTTTATTCGCTTTAACAATTATTGGTTAAATTAATTTCTGTAACTTTAGGTTCATTATAGGGAAACTTCCAGGACCACAATGGTTCAATTATCTCAATTTTGAAAAATTGGCTTATTAGCCACTTGTAAATTAAGCCATCGATTTTACCATCTTACAGGGTTCTTACCGAAAAATGAAATTCAAGGACTTTCAAGGACCATTTATTCAGTTTTCAAGGACCCTTTGATGTCCTGCTTTGAGCTAAAACAGCCCATCTAATGTCAAAATAAAGCAGGGTTCTCCCTAATTTCTACCAATTGAGTTCTCTGACTTTCCCTGACCAATTCCTTCAATTTCCCTAACCATTTCAAAACTATTTCAGTACAGATACAGATTACACTATATCGACCTATTCTTAAACCTATAGTTTCCTCCTAACACCCCCTTTCCTAAACTGATGACGTCATATTTGTATGAGTAAATTGCATTTAGCTTGAAAAAATTCTCACCTTATTATAATTTGATTAATAATTCCACAATTTCTCTACAATTCTTAGCATTTTTATTTTAATTACATTTCTATTTTTTTTCACACATTGCATTTTACTAGTTTTTGAAAAATCCCTAACTTTCCCTTATTTTCCAGGCAAAATCATTTTTTGGTAGACTTAGGTCTACTTTAAAGCTTAAATTAATTAACCAGTGCACCTAATCAAAATCATTTTCCAAGTATATTGAAGTACCATCATCAAAATTCAAGGACATTTAAGGCCTTGAAATCCCTTGCTCATTTTTCAAGGATTTCTAATGCCCGTACGAACCCTGCATGTAAGCAAGTAGGCTACTTCATTTAAGATATAAAAGGCTTAAAAATGCCAATTCGCTACTTTGACTTTGTTTAATTTTGCAGGAATGCGAAATAAATTAAGTGTGAAGTAGCACATATGCACATCTATTAGTTTGCCTATTAAATAAAAATACTGCAAAAAAATGAGTGAAAATTGTCTTATTCGCCACTTTTATACTTTAATAAAAATCCAGGTCTCACGAGGAATTTATAAAAGATAAACTAACGAATGGTAGGCTACCATTCGCTACTTGTAACTTTAACAATGATTGATTAAATTAATTTCTGTAACTTTAGGTTCATTAGGGACATCACTTCCAGGATCACAATAGTTCACTTAACTCATTTTTTGACAAATTGGCTCATTCGTTACTTGTGAATTAAGCCATCGAAATGAACTCTGTCACAAAAAAAATCAAGATTCACGAGATTTTTCAATACAAATATTACAATTTGTCCAAATCCATTATGGATTCTACTTAAAAGTCTGTCCTTAAGATTCACTAAAAAACATGTAAACTTTGCAAAAATTCACCAAGACTCAAACATGATAAAGGATTCAAAATATTCCCTCGGAATTCATTGAATCCATTAGGGATTCACCCGAAAGATTCCCTTTGAATTCATTAATGGCATGACAATATGAAATCCACATTGATTCACCCAGAAATCACCCATGTGATTCATTAGGGATTCACTTGAGATTTCAAGACTTCCTATTTCTTCTGTTGACTTAACAGCAAACAGTTTTCGATATTGATCAAATATGAATAATTCATGTTTCTATATTTAAACACTCTAGGTACAAAAGAGCATATATGACATCGATTTTTTGCTGATGCTCCCTCTAAGGCGCTTCAGCATACGGCCATTGACACTTGTTGATTTTTCCACCTATTTAGACCCATTTTTCTTAAGCTGATAAAATTTTGTATTGAAAAACTCTAGTTTTGGCTAAAACATAATGCATTTTGGGATTTTTCCAAAATTTCGGCAAACTTTTTAAGGCGTGGCAACTATGGCGGATATTAAGATTTCTTTCAACGCCATTTAAATTTAAATTATAAAACTAGAATTTGAATTTAGGCCTAAATTCAAATTCAAAATTAAATTTAAATTTAAATTCGAGTTCTAGTTCAAATTTAAATCCAAATCTAAATTCAAATTCGAGTTTTAATTAAAATTAAAATTAAAATTCATATTCAAATTTAAAGTCGAGTTTTAATTCAAATTTAAATTTAAATTTAAATTCAAATTCGAGTTTGAATTAAAATTTGAATTTGAATTCAAACTCGAATTCCAATTTAAATTTGAATTTAAATTTGAATTAAAACTCGAATTTGAATTTAAATTTGAATTCAAACTCAAAATTGAATTTAAGTTGAATTTAAATTTGAATTTAAACTCGAATTTGAATTTAAATTTGAATTACAACTCGAATTTAAATTCAAATTCAAATTCGAGTTATAATTCAAATTTAAATTCGAGTTTGAATTCAAATTCAATTTTTCGCTGCACGCCTACGGAAAGCCACGGCACCCTGGTTGGGAACCCTGGTTCTAGGGAATATCGTAGGCCTAATGCATTTTGGGATTTTCAATAATATCAGCAAAGTTTTGAAGGCCTGGCAACCATGACGGATATTTAGATTTTTTTTCAACGCCATCTAGTGGCAGTATTTGGCAACGAGTGAAAAACCATTTGGCTTTAATCATAACAAATGCCTGCATGACATCTTAATGTAGAGAAAAGTAGAGCATGCATAATATACAAAAAATGCCACAAATGGCAGGAAACACAATTGGTTAACTTCTGATTGATTTACGCAAAAAATCGCGTCACTGATTCAGCATTTCTAATGTCATTACTAAAATGGACTGCTTCATCTGCATAAATCAATTTGAGGCATAAAAAGCATATTTTGGGCTCAATTCAAAAATATTGATCATAAGTGCATTGTTGAATATGCTCAATTACTTGTGCCTAAATATAATAAATAATGTTATTTTTACAAAGCAGCCATTTTGTTTTTTCTAACTAACAGCTTGCAAAAACTAAAATGGCGGTCAAATCAATTTGCACAATAGTTTGCAAAGAAAAAAGATGACTAAAAATGAAATTCTCATGTGAGATTTAAAAAAAATTCAATTCCGCCAATTTTGTCTTTTTTTCCAAATTTTAATTTAAATCATCATAAAAAATAAAATGGCAGCCAAAAACTAAACTGCACTAGTTTAAACAAAATTAACTAAATAACAATGCCATTCTTATGTGGCTAATAACAAAAATCCTATTTGGCCATTTTGTTTTTTGTCCAAATCCTAACACATATCATAAAAAATCAAAATGGCAGCCAAAAACGAATGTGCAATAGTTTAAACAAACACCCAAAAGTAACTAAGCAAAAAAAGTTATTTCCAAATGGTTTAAAAAAAATTCCACCATTTTGTTTTTGAGGAACTATCACTGATGTCATTAGGCTATAAATGCTACTAAAAAAACTAAAAAACAAAATGGCTGCACGAAACAAGTTGCAATTTTTTTTGCAAAAATAAACACCATCAGTGCTTGGTTAAGAAAAATAATCACAATCAGTCATTTCATTTTCGCCAAAATCTTCATGCAAATTATAAAAAACAAAATGGCAGCCAAAAGCAGCTAATCACTCCTTTAGCCTCAGTTTAATTCCTATAAAATTTAACGCGATTATCACATTCAGCCATTTTGTTTTTCATGAAATTACTACTGATGCAATTAATTATTCATCAAGAAAAAACACATTGCAATAGTAAATGCTCAAAAATAACGAAATGAAAATACCATTTTCACACAATTTAATGCAATAATCCCATTCAGGTATTTTGTCCTTGTATAGACTTCAACTTGCAGAAATTACTCAACAAGTAAAAAACAAAATGGCTGCCAAAAAACTTCACAATCTTTCACGCATATTTATAAATAAAAGTACCCACGTAAACAAATTTTTCATTCCCACACAATTTTGAGCAATAATCTCACTCAGCCATTTTTTTTTCTTCGTGGAATTACTACTGCATTGATGCAATTTACACTTCAAGTAAAAAACAAAATGGCGACCAAAACCAACTTTACAAACTTTTCCTTCATGCATAAATAAAATTACCCATGTACATGTAAACAAATCTTTCATTTCCATTGTGAAAACCCCACTTATGTAATTTAGCCTACAGTTCAGAGCAAAAAACAAAATGGCGGCCAAAATAATTTGCCCTATCGTTTGCAATAAAATACCAAAATAAAAATACTATTATTACACAGCTTACTGCAATAATCACAGTTATAATTTAGTTTATCTGAAACTACTGTAGCTGCGACCAATGCAAAAGTAGGCTTAAAACAAGATGGCGGCCAAAACCAACTTTACTTTCGCCAGATAATAATTATCCCCTCAGTTGGTTCAATTGAAGTTAATTATTAAGGTGGTGCAAAGCTTAATTACGTTCACAAACAATACCAATTAACTGCAACTTATTGATTATTTGCTCCGAAAATTAGCAGTGTTCCATACATTCCAATGTATAGGCATATTTTTATCTACTTAAATTGTAAACTAAAAACATGTTTCAACTTGTTAGGCCTAATTCACCATTTAAAATGTATAACTTTTCAAACCTTTCAGCAATAGTATGGTAAATGTTATTTCAGGGTGACACCGCAAATGTGGGCTTGTACCTCATGCCGGGGTGGCAGCTACCTTGCTCAGCCATATCATTTTGGGCCCTCCCCTGCCCCCCAAATGTGGGCTTGTACCTGATGCCGGGGTGGCAGCTACCATGCTCAGCCATTCCATTTTGGGACCCCCTCCCCAGCAAATGTGGGCTTGTGAGTGTGAAACTATTATTTTGTGCAATAATTGCACAAGCCCTAATCAAAGCCACTTGATAAACTAAATCCAGGAACAATTTATCATGCAATCCAAAGGGATTTAGGGTTATTCGTTCTAAAAGGAAATGTCTCTGTTATTTTCATTGCCCATAAAAGTTCCGATTATCTGTTTGCACAATCAGACTTGACAACAAAAAGGCCATTCATACTGAATAACAAATACTTCAGACGTCAGCGCCCCCTATACCAACGCTCTCACCTTGACTACGGTTCAGACAACACTAAGTCATAACAAAAGAACTTGAACAGGATCAATACTGTAGTAAGTATATATGGGTTGGATCCATCCATTCAAGTTTTAAAAAACCAGACATTTGAAATGCTTTATATAATTCCGTTTTGAATTATTAAGGGTGGCCAAGTTTCACTTGGGATTCATCAAGATTCACCCGAAAGATTTTTTGTGTCGATCTACAACATCAAATTGGAATCATAGAATACAATTTTTCATAAGATTCAGGTATTACTGTGGGCCTATTATTTTTTTTTTTAAAAAAACGTAAGATTTGCGGGGATTTATCAAAAGTTCCCTCGAGATTCACTCAAGATTATCTGCAGATCAAGTGGGATTTCCTTGGGAATCACCGAGATTCACTTGATACATTTCCCAAGAATCCGTTAACATTTATCAATATCATAAAGGTAGGCTTATTATACGGATTCACAAGAGCCACCTGCATGGGAGTAAACTAAAATAAAATCATAAGATTCACCAAGATTCATTTGGGATTCATCAAATTCATCTGAACGACAGTAAGGATCCACATCATTAAATTGGAATCACAGAATGCAGAATTTTTCTAGAGATCAGGAATTATTAAAAAAAAGCGTAAGATTTGCCCGGATTTATCAGAAGTTCCCTCGAGATTCGCTAGGAAGATTATCTGCTGATCATGTGGGATTTCCTTAGAATCACCGAGATTCACTTGGTGCATTTGCCAAATATCCATTAATATTCATCCAAAAGATACTCTACGGTTTCACATAAGCAACCTGGGAGTGAAGGGCAAAAATAAAATCATAAGATTCACCAAGATTCCCTTGGTATTCATCAAGATTCATCCAAAAGATTTTGTGCAGATCAACAACATCAACAACTCCGCTCTAATACAAAAGTATTCCATAGAGAAAAAGTGAAGCCAAAACATTAATTTTAAGCTTCGAGGGGAAGAAATTAAACAAGGTTGAAATCCAACTACTAGATGGCGCCAGCCATATCCACAATATGGTAAATCAAAATTCCCACCAATATGCACAAGGATCAATCAACCATTGGTCGAAACAAACAAGTTCCATGCTACCCAATGCATTTTTTGCACTTTAAAATTTTTTCCCCCCTAGAGCACCATCTTATTCACGGTTCCAAAGTAAAAAGGCCTTGTAACACACTCCAGAACCACCTGGCCAAGGTTAAGCCTGATCCAATCGATGTAAAATATGAGACTTTTGAGGAAACCCCCTGTGCTATTTTGCACCTTGTTTAGCATAAACATCAATTGTGAAAAGCCCAGTTGGGGCTTAAAATTGCACGCTGAATGTTTATTACACCAGAAAGTAGAATGGAAAAATCAATACCCGGAATAGCGTGCTAAAGTACATATTTCCGGGATAATAATTCCAACCCTCATGCCATCATGGAAAATTAGATTGAGAGGGGCTGTCGACAAAGTTACAAAATCTACCCTGGTGGCCGCCATTTTGTTTTTACTCCCGGGATTTTAGCACAGCCCGTTCCAAAACATATCAAACTGATTCTTGAGCTCTCAGTAGTGAAGAGAAAAGTGCATAGGTTGACATACATGATTCAAAAAATAAAACGTTAGAGGTAACCCGAAGTGCATATAAACTGAATAACATATAAAATCCTTGATCGGAAATGCATAATAACCTGATTTGTGAACAACTGCCAATTTAGGTCTAACACTGTTTAAAAGTAAGAAGGCTTATATAAAACGTGGCCATATAATAAAAAAAAATGTTGCAGGTATCCTGAGATATGTATAAACTGATCTGCGTATAAACTGAATAGCATCTAAAACCAAGATGGGGAATGCATATAACCTGATTTGTGCATAACTACACCTATTAATCCCAATATAACCTGAAGGGGGTCCCGCTCCTAAAGCTCCATGAGTATAACTCAAATTATATCCAAAGGTCACACTTTCAGCTTCAGTATTTTTGTAATCCAGTAGCCATCAAAACCCTTGACTTATAGTTACCCAATTATGGTCACATGTACCGTTGCAGCAATTTAGCAAATCGAGTTGTCATCAATAGTCCTTGGCTCCTAGTTACCCAACCATGGTCACACTTTCAGCTTCAGTAATTTTGTAAATTTATCTAGTAGTCATCAAAACCCTAGACTCATAGTTACCCAATTATGGTCACATTTACCGTTGCAGCAATTTAGCAAATCGAGTGGTCATCAATAGTCCTTGGCTCCTAGTTAGTAAGTTACCCAACCACGGTCACACTTTCAGCTTCAGTAATTTTGTAAATCTAGTAGTCATCAAAACCCTAGACTCATAGTTACCCAATCATGGTCACATTTACAGGTGCAACAATTTAGTAAATGGAGGGGGTCATCAATAACCCATGGATCATAGCTACCCAACCATGGTCACACTTTCAGCTTCAGTAATTTTGTAAATCCAGTAGTCATCAAAACACTTGACTCATAGTTACCCAATTATGGTCACATTTACAGTTGCAGCAATTTTAGTAAATGGAGGGGGTCATCAATAACCCATGGATCATAGCTACCCAACCATGGTCACACTTTTAGCTTCAGTAATTTTAAATCTAGTAGTCATCAATACCCTAGACTCATAGTTACCCAATCATGGTCACATTTACAGTTGCAAAAATTTAGTAAATGGAGGGGGTCATCAATAACCCCTGGATCATAGCTACCCAACCACAGTCACATTATCTGCTGCAGTACCGTAGTTTAGTAAATGAAAATGCAATGGTCATCAATAATCCCTGGCTCATAGCAGGCCAACCAGCCACATTTACAGCTGCAGTAATTTAGTAAATTCAGTGGTCATTATTACCCTTGACTCAAGTCTCATAGTTAGGCCTACATATCGTGGTCACAGTTACAGCAATTTAGTTAGGCCTACTGAATAAGCTTACAGTACTAAATGGCCAAAAATTGGTCATTAGGCGTCTTCGGCAAATCAGATGGTCTTAAGCTCAAACTAAATGAGATGACGTAACATATAAGCAAAAATTATAAAAAAAATTCTGATTTGCCGAAGGCTGAATATACGTCACAAACAGGGTACTGGGATTCTTTTACATTTACATTACACATATTAACAATATTAATATGATAAATGTTAAAAGGAAAACCTTTCATGTCTACTTACCTGATGAAAGTCTAGAAATATTACGCTTACTATATAATTCATTCGCATTTTTCGATGCCTTTAAACTTTTATTATAACGCTTTGCATTGTGGGTACATCCATTCGTTCTTTTACTTTCTTGCGGGTTAGTCAGTTCCCAGTTGACTAACTAGCAGAACACATTTCTTATAAGATTTTTGTGATGGCGGGAATGACTACTTCCGTTTTAGTGACGTCACACTGAATTGCCGAAGGTTGAAAACAAATTTCTCGTGAGTTTTTTGATTTGCCGAAGACGCCTAATAAATCTGATTGGCTTGCAATCAAAAACAGAGCAACTCCATGCAAAAACAACAGCGAAATTTCATTGAATCAAACGTGAGAGGGCGCTGTATCTAACAGCAAAAATGACGTCCTTTCATGAAATGCAACATATTTTCTAAGAATTCACGCCATATGCATAGACTAGAATTTACGTAGCTATGCATATATTTTTACATAATAAAAATTTCCATTTTTCTATTTCAAGAATTTCTATACACCTATACTTTCTTTAAAAAAATAACAAAAAAATTTGAATTCGCAGTACACCCATGCAACATCCTTTACAAGGCGTGCGCAAGGTATATGATTAGGGGGGGGATAAACATGTACTCAGACAGGCAAGCTGTCCCATTTGTGAGTACTTTTACCATGTGGGGGGGGGGGGGGGGGGGGGGTT
>JAQIXP010004973.1:0-10905 GCA_034700285.1 Proteroiulus fuscus | reverse complement strand
AGGTATATAGGATTTATATCTATATAGTTTAGGCCATAGTTAAGTTAAGTTTGGCGCCCCTTCACAGACGGCGCCCGCGGTGCCGCCGCACCGCTCGCACCCCCCTTGCTACGGCCCATGTATGGTATTGCAAGAAAATTTCAAATGAGGGGGCAATGCCCCCCATGCCCCACCCTGGCTAAGGGCCCGTGATCAACACATCATGACGACATTAGGCAGAGCTAGGGTATAATTATATTCTTATAATTATTACAATATTAGTGAACTATTTCAAGTAAATTCAGACAGTAAGAAATCTTGCCAATTATATTGAGTTGAGTTTTCTTTAATTGAATAAAGAAAGGGAAATAAAGGAATGCATGTAATAAATAAATAGGCAATTGATAAACATATTCTAGACTTTTAAAAAAAAAAAAAATGTCTGCCAACTTTTTTTCAAGTACAAATTCAAGTTTGGCTGGACAAAGTATGTCGCAATCACAATTCACTGTAGGCGATTATAGCTTTTAAAGTATTCAATTTCAAACAATTTTATTTTAAAATTTCTGAGGCATATGCATGGGACATTATTAAAGCAATAAAATTAAAACTAATGTTAAATAGGCGCCAACTATTTGGGACAATTTCCAAGGACAACAATTAATTAAAATTCCACCCAAAAGACAAATGCCATATTTTAGTGTCTGTGAGTTGTAAAAATTGTGATGAATGAGCTGACTATAAAAGGGTTTAACTGACCTTTTTTACAATCGTGATACAATTATAAAGCTAAATAAATAGCAAACAAAGAATAGCTTGCATTAAAAACCACACGTATTTTTATGTGAAAACTATATTCAGCCGAAATGTTAAAGGTAAAATCCCATTTTGTAACACAAGTGATATTTAAGTTGTTCACACTTACTAGATATGAATGGCTGTGACAATTCAGCATATAGTTTCCATATTGAAGAAACTGCAACTTTTGCTAATTACATGTCAGGCGCCATTTTCCAACAGATTTCAGCAGACACTGAAAGTCGGTGCCGCCCTCTAGGATATG
This sequence comes from Proteroiulus fuscus, assembly GCA_034700285.1. Classification (NCBI taxonomy): domain Eukaryota; kingdom Metazoa; phylum Arthropoda; class Diplopoda; order Julida; family Blaniulidae; genus Proteroiulus; species Proteroiulus fuscus. Next base: position 9,863 of record JAQIXP010004973.1, on the reverse strand, counting down.
CATGTGTACATGTTTCATGAGAGCTGATATTTTTTATCCAGTAGAGGGCGCAACATACTGCCAGTAAAATGGCACCTACTTGGGCTTTGCATTTACAACCAAATCCATGTATTTAGGACATTCTATTTAATGATCAGTAGGCTCAAATCAAAATTACAAATTTCACGCCTTTCCTAATTTTTCATACTCATCCTCCACTTCTTTCAAAGTGGGACTTTCCCTTTAACATCCATTTATAAATTCAGAAAAGCATTACCGTTAGCTGATATCACCATTGTATTTTAAGGTTTGTATTTGTTGTAAAATAAAATTATTATTTTAACATAAATTCAGCAGACCCCAGTATATAAAGCTAAAATTCTACGAAATTTATAGCCCTGTGAGGAGCAAACTCATTTGAAAAATATCACAATTATTCAAATTTCTATGTAAGAAATATAATTTTTCTAAAACACAAAAAAACTGAGAAATTTAAAGCCATCCAAACATTTAGCAAGAGACAATCAACATGAGTTATGAGGATGCATCCCACCCCTCTGCAAACTTGAACCGTGTTGAACTCCAGAAGTAGGGGATGGAAAAGGTCAATGGCATCAATGAGATGCTGATGACCAGCAGGTATACTATTCTCACGATGGATATCTTACTCTATCGATTTTTAAGATATTGCATAAATTATTAATATTATAAAGAAATCTGAAACAATCCACATATCTTTGTCAGTCTCAAAACACAAACATTACTAAAAATTAGCAATCCTACAAGTAAATATATCATGTCCCATCACCCCATATTATTGCTCCACTGTGTGCACCTAACTTTTGGATTCATAAATAAAGGGAAATATTTTAGTTTAAGCACTTAATTGCATTATTTGTTAATTATTTTAGATTTAATATATAAGTATACGAGTATTATGTAATATATAGTATAATACTATACTACATTGTTCCTACAGTTCTTATGAATTCTGGAAGACCTTTACATAAAATTTTAACCAGAATTATTCCCTTGAATACTGAATCAGATCAATGTAACTCGAGCCTATCCTACTGTTTGAATTAAGCCATTATATTATATTTTCATCCCAAAATTTTCATAAATTGCAAAAAAAAATCTCAACATTTCTTAAAATAACAAATTGTAAGAAAATCTTATCTTCCTTAGCTTTTCTAGATAAACCCTTGGACAAAAGAGAACAATTGATCGATAAAATCTCTCCAAAAGCAAAATTTTCATAGAGGGAATGCTTACAAAATCTTTCTTAAAACTACAATTTCTGAAAATAAATTAGTTTTGGAGAAAAAAAGGAAAGCACGACAATAAATAAAATTACAACTGCACATTTAATAGTTAAAAATGAAACCAAATATCTTGAAAAAAGTAGACTTAATCAAGCAGAGAAACCAAGCCTCCAACATGCAACCAATCAGAAATGTAGATGAGAAGTGTGTGTCTAACATAGTTTGGTCTAATATTTAAGCCTAAAAATTGATTTAAAACATTAAACAAATAACATATTTTTAAAGAATTACAAAATAAAAATTGTGCTAAATTTTACAATATTTTGAAAAAAAAATTAAATAAAGATAACGAAGAAAACCCCAAAAGAACATAATAATTGTCTGTATAAATCAACACTTACCGTTCTTGGGATAAATGGCATTTTGTCGCAAATATTCTGGCACAAAACTCGAGTTTGAAATATATCCTAGAACAAGTTTAGTTCCTGAGCTCAGGGTGTGTGTCTGTGTTTATACTTTTCCAGAGGACGAATTTTCAACCTCTACATTAGCGTTTTCAAGCCATGCCCCCTTTTCTTTGAAATAACGCCTTATTTTTAGCTTAAGACAGCAATTCCAGTACAATCACGTAGATCTTACGCTAGTGACGTCAATGGCCTCAAAAGTTTTACGATTTTTGGCAAGCTATGAAATCACATGAGTTGAACAAACAGCCATATCATAAATTCACCGAACATAAGAACACATACTCAACCTGCAATATACACGAGAGAGAGACTAAAGCGACTGATTTATGGAATGGAGTTATAAACCCCCAGAAGATACCAAATCGAATGGAAAAGTAGGGGAAATAAAACAGAAATATCGATTTATAGCTCCCACACATATGCAAATTAACTATATGGCACTGCAGCAGTGATGTCAACATGTTCATAACTGAAACAAGATGCAATTTTCTTAGCCATTGAAGGCGTATTCCATCCTCCTGCTTTGGAACCAGTTGAGCACGAGGCTTGCACGTGCATATTCCATTGATATTCGATCAATTTTGCCCGTGCAAGCCACGTGCTCAACTGGTTCCAATTTCCAAAGCAGAAAAAGAAAGTGAATGGATTATACCTATAATAGCCTAAAATTTGCCAATCAATTGTTACAAAGTGGGACTTTCCCTTTAAGTGCATGGGCATATTCCAGAAAATCAAACGTTACTGGCACGTGCAACAAAAATTACTACAGGGCAGTGCGACATAGGACGTGTATTTTCGACAACTTCTTGTCCCAAAATAGCTAGAAGTTACACTTATCAGCGCACGTGCATATTACAGCAATTCAAATGTAATTTGCACGTGCTTTGAACCCCCTTTCGAAAAATGAATTCTTCAATGTACAGCAGCTTTAAAAACAAGCAGACATTACAAATAATGGGCAAAAAAATATAGATCCATGATTTGGGCAGAATTTTAAAACTTTCTGGGTTTGTCCCCTCACAAAGGTGCTTTCCAACATAGCACTGCATCAAGGTGACCCTGTCTATGTTTAGGAAGGATGGATTGAAATGCACTTACAAGAGTGGTTGCAGCCCCTGTGGGCAAGGCGACAAGAAAATTCAAGAGAGGTTATAAAAACCCACGCCCAAATTTAAAACAGCGGCGATAAAATCCTTTCGTGGGGGGTACTACACCTAAGCCTTTAGTAGTTAACGAGTTTCGACTACATAGTGATAGGCGTTGCCAGGAATGTATCGTACACATTCTAAATCCCCTCTAGAAACTGGGATTACAATTAGGAGCCAAAACAAATTGATATCTCCAATATGAAGTACAATGCACCTCCACGTAAACAATATATCTATTTCCATAAAACGCACGCAATGTTATCGAGAAACGGTGTGGGTTCAAGTAATTCTAATATACTATAATATAATATAATATAGTAGACTGTTAAGCGTTGTTATTGATTGTTGAGATTAGGTTATGCGTAAGGCTCAGTATTTGCGTGTACACTTTTATATTTAACAAAATTTAACTTTCTGATAGTACATTTTCTACAGAATAGTTTCGATACCACAGCATGTTTTGGTTATTTTGTATTTATTAAGGTATACGTACGGTATTGATGATGGGAAATATGGCCCCCTTTTCATGAAAAACTTTGGGGAGGGGTAGACCAAATGCCCTATTGCTCAACATGAAATTTACACATGAAGATTACATTTATAAAATGCTACATAAGCTTCACTATACTCTCTTCGGTACCTGAACTACACATACAAACAGGCCCAAATCTGGATAATATATTGCTGAAATGCACAGAGAAAGTTTTAATGGGTTTCTAGACTTTTGGTTTCTCTGTATATTTGCATACAGGGTGATCACACAATTACAATTGTATCCCTTCCCTTAAAAACAAAAGCTACACCGTGAATAAAAGTAAGAAAGTAGTGATAAAATTAATTATAAATCCATCAAGTGCTTTTTAAAGTATGTATATGGAGAATCTTGGTTAGGCACAAAACCAACCAAAATGTTTTCAAACATACAAAATGTGGAACTAGGCCTAATATTTTTGAATATATGCTTAAATGCTAATAATCTTGCAATTTGATAAAATCTGGTGTATAATTTACAATAAAAAAATCCTAGATTTTAAGGCTGTAATGAGACGACATCATCAATGACAATTAAGTTGATCACCCTGTATAATGTATTATTGCTTGTCTATTTATAATATAGCAGCATATTATGCTCCCTTATAATAAACTGACAATTAACTTCAATAACATGATCGAGCTAATTGAAATAAAATACATTGAAAAGCCCAATCACAATACACTGTGCAATCCGTTTACTAAAAATATAACTGGAGAATACTACCAAATGTTCAGTATAATAAATAATCAATAATAATAACTAATTGCATGCTCCTAATAAATATATCCAGAAGTTGATTGCTTAATTCGTTGGCACAAAAAGGAATCCCTATATGACTCCATGATATAAATACTCCCAATATTAATCAATAGCCAACCATTTAATTATGAAATTTCCAAAAATAGACCAGGTTTTGTTTCCTCAGTGGGTATCATATAATTAATGTCCACATAAACTGCGCCTATGTATTATAAAAAGTAATAATTCGTTTCACAATTATTTTTTTTATTTGCACAGCTTTTTTTATAAAAAAAAATCTGTTGGGGGTTTCTGCCCCCAACCCCTCTCCCCCCATCAGTGGAGCCATCTGCGCAATGACTATTGGGCCCTGATCATCACTGGCGGATCTAGGTTTTTTGAACAGGGGGTACTGCAGGCCAGTGGGCGCCCTATGATCCCAGCCAGGGTCACCCTATACCCACCCAATTTCACGATTTGGCGCCCCCCAAGTGATTGAACAGGGGGTACAGCTGTACCCCCGCTGGAGCCGCCAGTGCTGATCATTGATGCCATTGGGCATTGGACTGTATTAGTGACTTTGTTACACCGACTTGCACTATAGAAAGACATTGCAATACTGAGTGCAGCCCTCCCAGTGAATATGGCAGATACCTTGGTCAACCCTTTCACAGTATTTCGCCATATACTGGCAAAATATACACAGTGTAAGTATAATTATTGCTTATCAGCAATAATTGTGGTGAGGTAGTGAGCTATAATGAACTACCAATTCTTACACCGTTTGATGGACTCAGTAAAATACTATTATAGGAAAGCTGGTTGTTTGATTAGGGGCTATACTTTAATGATGTCACTAAAAAATCGGGATTTTTTGGACCACCCACCCACCCACCCCTATCATTATGCTGTCACTTTTCCATGGACCTACCTACCCCCCTTTGTCATGTCATTTATACAAAATTGCTTAACAAATAAAACTACAAATGTTTGCAACAATTGAAAAATTTAGAGATAAAACATTTAATTTTAAATAGCATTCCTATATGCATCTGACCAAACAGTTTGCAAAATATGTTGGTCAACTTCAAAAGTGAAGTGACATCATTAAGCTCTATGAGCACCCACCCACCCTGTCACTTTTTGTCATCATCAACATTGGACTACCCACCCATCCAAAAAATGATGTCATTAAAGTATAGCCCCTTTCACAGTATTTCGCCAAAATCAAAAGTGTATGGCTACATGCTAATGGCGAGAAAATGACATGGATGGACCACGGTGTAAGAATATAATTATTGCTTATCAGCAATAATTGTGGTGAGGTAGTGAGCTATAGTGAACTATCAATTCTTACACCTTGGGATGGACCCAGTAAAAAACTCTTAGAGGAAAGCTGGTTGTTTGATTACCCTGACCAATCCCCTATCTCGTTACACCAGTGTGGGGGGGGGGGGAAAGACAGGTTTCACATCCACATGTGGTGTGTGTATGAATTTTTTGGGACCCTTCTGTAAATAATATTTGTTAAATTTATACAATGTATATTTTAAAAAATCCACACTAGCAAACTAAAAAAAAAGTGCAGAACGGACCACCTTATATAACAAGTTAAATGCGTCAAGAAACAGTTTAGTATGCGTGGGACACATTTAGATTTCCCAACACATACGTAACACGTTCTAAAACGATAGCCAGCCATCCCCGTAACAACTTATCATCACGCTTTTAAAAATGGAAACCAAGCAGGAAGCCAAATATTTCCACATCTATTCGTATATATAATAGTACAGGCAGTTCACCTACAATTTCTTACGTGACCATCTATGGGGCATATTATACAACTGAAATTCATAAGCCCCTTTAACAGGATTCCCAGAAAATTTATTTAAAAAAAAATCCCTGACTTTCATGCTTTTCTGAGACCAAATTAACATTTTCCATGACCAAAATTAATGCAAGTAATCTTATTAAAAAATTAATCTTCAAAACCATTTTCATAAGTTAATAGCATTTAATTAGCAGTACCTCAAAATATGGCACGGAATTACATACTAAAACTTGTATTTTTTGAATATTATATTAAGTAGCTAATATAAAATTGTGCAAAAATATATTTTGACCAAAAAACGACAATTTTCTGACATTTCTGTACGAGGCTATCATAAGACGACATATTGGTCAAGGAGGGTTTGAAGTTTTGAGCCCCCAAACATTCCCCTCCCCCAATTCACTGTGCCTTGCTTATTTCCCCCCCCCCCCCAATTCTACTACTACAATTTATATTTTCGGATCATATTACTAACTGAACAAAACGTCAGTCACTAATAAAAGTATAGTGTCAATGCACTTTCAGAAAAAAAAATTTCGAGTTCGTAAAGTAGATAAAAATAGTAAGTGATTTTCGTACAAAAAAGTTAAGTAATTCACGACAGACCAACCTATTGCACAACAGAACATTTTCATTTTCTTGTAAAAACCGCTTTTACAATGGGAAATATTATATACTTTTAGGTGCAGGCAGACTATGGTAAGATTTTGTATCCCATTCTAACTACTTGGTTAAATATTCTCATATCAATGAAATACGATAACAAATTTTCTTTGCGAATTTATATTAAAAATCATTACAAAACTTAAAAAAAACATTTTAACTAGACTATTTGTATAAATTATGTAGTGCATAACATACACACAAATTGCATTTTTTTTAAAATAAATTAAATACACTGTAGTATATATTTTAATTATTTTCTAAAAGATCTTACTTTACAACGGCAGAAAAACCTTAACATAATTTCCAGACAATGCAAATATTGCTTTTACAGAATAAAATAAAATCGTATTTCATTTGTATTTCATTGTAAACTTTTATAATATACCAAAATAGTTAACAAGTTTTCAACGGAAAAAATGCATATTTGTAAGGTTCGAATTACCTTTTTTGCACTTCCCACAGCCATATTCAACTGGTTAGGCGATTACACAATTGCCGAGACAAGAGAAAGCTTTGGCTAGTTGAACTGTACTGCTGCCAAATGGCAAACTAACTCATAAATCTTCGTTCGGTTATTGATATAGGGGAAAATATGAAAAAAAAAAAAATCCCTGCACTTTAAACCCCCGTCGCAACCACCACAGCTAAGATTATATTTTCCTTTGTCACATGTAAACTAAATGGAAAGAGATTAAGAAGCTAGAGATGAACAGCTGATTGATAGCGTAAGAAATTGGAAGATTGAACTATTCCCAATCAATGGCTACTTTTAAAGAGGTTGAGCGTGCTAGTTCTGTGGTTATCTCTAGTGGCTTTCATGTTTCCGTACTGAGAACCACATTGTGATTGTGATGGATATTCTCAGTGAAATAAAAAAAAACCTGCAAATAGTCCTTTTGATTAATTGAAGCTACTGATTGAAGATTGCACGATGCTGACCTCACTTCGATGGGAAAATTTGCACAAGCACAAAACATGAAGCTCACTAAGTTATTAAAAAAGTCCATCAAAGATGCGCGCTCCAGAAAGTTTTCCTACCACTATCTCAAAAGGGGTAGTGAGAATAAATTCTATTTTCGAAAGCATTTTGATATTTTTGAAAACAAGGTTGTTGGCACTTGCATTCAATTTGGCGCAGCAAAACTGTACATTTGGCAAATGGCAAAGGGTTATCCTATAATGTAACAATAGTTGAACAATGATGGCTGCACCAGGAAATAAGCAATGGAATTTTCATCAGGTGTTGACACATGATGCAAACCCGCATTTTAACTATCGTTTGTTTAGTGTGAGGAATAGAAAGACTACTACAGTGAGTCAAAATGGGGGAAGTCGAGGCATATTTTATATTTAAAAAAAAATATATTATTAAGATCAATCAAATGCTGTGAACCCTCATATTAAATCACTTATAAATAAATGAAATCGATTAATGTTTTATCCAGTAAAACATGAATTACAAAAAAATTTATTAGAACAGGAGACAAGAAGGGCTGGCCATTTAAGTTACATTTGGTCAGTGAAAATAAAATTAATTTTTCGACGTTAAAAAAAGATAGTTACAATAAGAAAATAATTCATCATTGACTTATATTATGTTGCAAGTAATCAGTTTTCCCTCCTTTTAGTTGTTTAAGGAGAAGGAAAAGAAAATTACTTACAAAATAATATTTGCTTTTAATCCAGTAAACAGTATTCGATAATAGATTATTAAACAGCTAAAAAAAAAAGAAAACAAACTACTTACAAGAGCACATTTTGTTTTAGTCCAGTCGTGCCGATTTCCTGGAAACCCACAGATTTTTCGATTTTCGGAGGGTCATGGTGTGATGACGGGAAACGGTGAGACTTCTCCGATCAATGCGTCCTCTGCTTTCACTATCTGTTGATTCCAGCAGAGCGGGGGAAATGAAGTTAATTGGAGTCTCGCTCGTGGGAAAAATGTTTGACCTACGAAAAATTAAAATAGTTAAAGATATGACTAGCGTCCAGTCAGTGGACATTCCCACTAAATTGAAGAGCAATGTCTGACCAAATAAAAATAACTGACCGAGAAAATGGAAAGATGTAAAATATGTGGTTGGCATAAATAAAATTTTCAGCAATTTAAATGGACAAAATAATACATACATACTTGGCACTTGCATGCAACTTAAGACAGTAGGGCTTTCTTTAGATTGAAAATTTTGTTCTAATTTTCAATAATAATAAATAGTTATATAATGAATCTGCAGGTTTCAGAACTAGCTGATGTGCCAGGTCAAACAGGTTCAACCCTGTCCCACCCTTGAACTGTTCCCTGTGAGCCTCGATTGAGCCAGAAATTATATACAAGACTAATTTCTAAAATCTTGAAGGCTTTTTATTTTTGAATATTTCTAGCTAGATTTTCACAGTTTCCAGAAAAAAAGCCTAAAATTAGGTTTAAAACATCAAAAGGTTAGCTTTAACACGCTCCCTACCTTCTTCCACGGCTTGATTTTTTAGGCGATTTGGTTGACTCAGTAAGCAAGGGCGAGGCCCCAGTCTGCCGCCCTTCATTCTTCTTAGTTCCACCAGGAGAACTGTCTTTGGCGAGTTTACCAGCCTTGCGGCTCTTCGAACGAGTCAGGGGAGGCGAAAATATAAAATTAGTCACAGGAGTCGTTGGAGTCAACATCAATAAGTGATCTAAAAATTTCCAAAAATTATTATTTTGAATAAATTATAAATTACACAAAATACCATAACAAGAAAAAGATTTAAATATGTTTTACCATTCTCCTCTGGTTCAATAACAGTAGGGTTAGAAAATGTAAACAGCGGCTTTCCTAAAAAAAATTGATTAAATGTAACATAGATTTGTAGTCAAAAGCTTAAGACAGAAAACTGACACCAGAGAGAACTTTATAGCCAATTAAGGGGGCTGTCCACACTTTTAACAGCGAGGGCCTATGGGGATTTCAATGTTAAATTCGTTTTCTTCAAACTGTTCTAACTCAAGAAAGGGTAAAAGTTCAACGATGGGGTTTGATTTTATTCAAAGATTATTAAATTTACTAAAAATGGATGCATGATTATGACGTCACATGCATTCTGAATGTAGTTATCGATTTTCAAAGTTGACTGTTCCGTTTTCCAATGCTATTTTACATAGACATGAAATTTTTTCCAAAATTTAACGGATCTCAACATTGGCCGAGCGGATAACGATGGGGTTTGATTTTTTGGAAAGCTTATTTAATTTACTACAAA
>JAQIXP010004972.1:0-10910 GCA_034700285.1 Proteroiulus fuscus | reverse complement strand
ATATTGCAGTTTTAATTGCATATGTCTGTAAAAATGAGTTAAAAATCACTTTTGTTTGGTCTGGAAATTTGTAAAAATTTGTCTGGAAAACCTGGAAATGTCAGGAAAATTTATAACTGGTTTGGCCAGACACCCTATTTAATGCCTGAAAACAACGTATCTTAAGAAAAATTTCGCCTCCGGCGGCTTGGGGGCCCACCACCCCCCACCCCCCCTGCAACGTGAATTAGTAGCCCCCTCCAACGGCCCGCCCTGGATACGCAGGGGCGGATACGGGGGGGGCAATGGGGGCAATTGCCCCCCCATTCCCTTAGCCAGCAAATTTTGCTGTCCAGTATAGGCAGAGAAAATGGCCGGCTTTTTCCGTAATATGCGATTGCCTCCCCCCCCCCCCCTTAGCAAAAGCCTGTATCCGCCCCTGTGGATACGCGCCTGGGTATAGCTTGTGAGCGTGTTTAGTACGTAACGACACCTTGTGGCATAGATTGTAAGTATTTTTGTTGGCATATAATTTTCAGAGTTGCAAGGAGTTTGTTTCTCTGAACATTGTTGTATTGTAACAGTAACTGATTTTGTAAGTTATACTATAACTGGTTTTAATAATTTGCAACGATTAATCTATCTTTTTTAACTAACCAACTAACTTTTGAATCTGCCAACAAATTCGACGAATGGCATAACGGAAATTAAAGAACCAACCAAATCCTGGCAAAAATGTAAAGGTATTTTGAAAGACGATTTGGGATCCCAGAGAAAATTTCTACACATTTGTATGCTAGAAACATACAGCTACTTTCTTCCAAATAAAATTTGAATTTTTGCCTGAAAATTAGCATAGCTGGAGGACTTGTAGGCCTACTCGTGTGAAAGCCTCCATTACGAGTTCGTATATAGGCTTCATTTTGTAATTTTGTGCCTGGTAATATACCTTGTTAAAAACTCATGAATATTTAAAATATACCTATAGCAGTTGGATGCATGGCTTGCGATAATTTACATAGCGGATATAACTAACCAATCTGCAGGTTAAATTGGCCAACTTTCAAGTAGGGCATATATTATTTATGCTTGGATTGTTTAATTTATATAAAAATAGTCTTATAAAATTGGATGTTATTGGTTGTCCCGTCTGAGCTAACAGCACAGCGTTATATAAATGTTGCTTAGAATCCTTTAATTTACACGAAACTTCTCATTTGTTGTTTATTATAAGCTAGCACATATATTTCATAGATGTTTATTCACATCGTTATTTCACATGAATGCTCTGATAAGGATATTGTGTCCACAAATTGGGCATTTTAGAAAGGGGACAACTGTGTATACTTAACGTAAACATTTGACACTTATGTTGGAGCGTAGACTATTTTGGACTATTTTCTGTTGCTGTGATATTGCTGAGGCTTTTTAAGCAGACAGTTTAGACAATTTATGCAAATTTTTATACTTATTTATTATGGGCTAGTAAGTAGTAACTGGTTTGGTTGTAGGCTTTTGCATAGTAATGTGGTTTCATAATTATTTGCATGAAACTACTATTGTTTATTATTTTGTATTTGGGAATGGCTGATGGCTTATGGCTGGCAGCTTGTCGTTTTGATATATAAAATCTTCATTAGTTAATGTCAATAATTTCGACCTTATTTCGCCACCTAGCGTCATCTTTCTTTTTATCGTTTGCAGTTGCCATCCATGGGGGCTTCCATTGGTCCACTGTGGCATGGAAAATTTTGGGTTAGGATTCGGCTGCTACCAAAATCCTAACCTACAGGAAACAAGTTAAGATCTCAATAATGGATGAATCCTAACTCACAATTTTTCGTACAACAGAGGACCAATAGAAGCAAGCCTTTATGGATGGCAACTGTAAACGTATAGAAAAATCTGACGCTAGATGGCGAACCAAGGCCAAAAACTATTGAAACCGACTATAAATACCTTTGGATCTTAGCCCGCCAAATGGTGCCAATTTTATTTTGATTGTTTGCAATTGCCTTCCATGAGAGCTAAGTGTGACAAAATGTAGGTTAGGATTCTTCTGCTATGTACAAAATCCTAACCTTCAGGGAACATAACTTAAAATCTTAGTAGCAGACGAATCCTAACCTATAGTTTTGCCTACATGGAAGGCAACGGCAAATGATCAAAATGAAACTGAAACTGTCCAAAAATTGTTGGAACCAAGTATAATCATAATTAATATACCAATAACAACAGTAATTACTAAAACATTTATTGCAGAGTTAGAATTATAAATGCTAACATTTTTAGTATAAAAAGCAGTTATGAAGACTATTATTATAATACTTTTAAAATGCTGTTTTGTAGGACTTGGCAGAAATGTTTCTGCATGAAAAATGATAGTAGGATATTATTTTGTACATTTTCAAATCTTTCTTTTTGTGTATGGTTTGGCACATTTTAGTAAAAATTTTATGTTGCAAGGTCCTATTTCTAAAAATATAAAACCATGTTTCCAACAAAGATTGAGCTTCACTGCACAATTTTTTTTGTCTGAAACCATGTTATTTTCCTATTCTAGGGACAGAATTATATCTAAATCTTCATTTATATTTTGTTTGTGAGGCAGGTATCTTTTGTGTAAATAATATGTAGCTAGGGCTGCATTTCATACGAGGATTTTTTATCGTTTTTTTGGGCTCATGAAGTGCAGACATTAATACTGCATGTATTACATGTTGCTTTGTGTCTCTTCAATGTATTCATATATATGTGTGTATATTTACATTCAAATTTAAAAAAAAGATATATGCTGCAGTTGTTTGACTAAAGTTTCATTTATATGAGATTCCCTGGTACATAATGTAACCGTCTTTTGCATTAAAGGCACTTGTTATATATCCTGAAAAATATGGATGAAAATGTTGTTTGGTAGAAAACACGTCAACAGTTGATACATGTGTGTATTATGTATCATTTCTCATCTTATGAGATAACTCATATCTTTATGCATGAAACACTGTAGACACAGGCATGTTTCTTTTTTTATGCACATTGGCGAAATGAAGACGTGCATTGTAATCTAGAGACTCATGAATGTTATTTTTGAGAGAAAGTGGGCAGACAGATCAGAATTTACCCATTTTCCAATGTTAAAGTGAACGTTACTTAGGGGTCGTCCACATATTACTCAACATCGAAGAAAGGTTTTGGGGTTAAAAAGATGCTATGTAAATCATTATATACTTACTTCTGTGATACATGAATAAAGTAACAACTTCTGAATTTCAATTTATTCCTCATGACTCTATAGATAAAGTTACAACGTAGGAAAATGTTTGCAAGTCTTGAAAGTTTTGAAAAGTTTAAATTTAAAGCTAAAATTTATTGATTTCAAACACGATTTACTTGAATACTAAATGTAGCAAACAAATCCTGTCAAGATTTGGTTTTTTTAAGCTAAAATATTGTTTTTGATTCTTATTTGAAGTGCTACAAGAGGAGGAAAGGTGGTGGGGTTACAATTTGGAAACTAAAGCCCCTTAAATTTGGACCATTATGTACTTCGACCCCTTATGTATTTGGGCAGCTATGTTAAAGGGAAAGTCCCACTTTGAATGAAGTTGGTTGTAGGAAGAAGAGCATGAAAATTTAGAAAAGGCATGGAAATTGCAATTTCATTTGAGCCTATCATTCTTTAAATAAAATGTAGTGAATACATGGATTTGGTTAAAAATGCAAAGAACAAGTAGGCACCATTTTATTGACAGTATGCAGCGCCCTCTACTGGATAAAAGGCATCAGCCTCTTGAAACACGTAGAGGGCGCCACCAACTTTTAGTGTCTGCTGAAATTTCTGGAAAAATGGCGCTTGACATGTATTTGGCAAATGTCTTAATTTCATCAATATGGGAACTCTGTTGCAATTATATTCTTGTCTCAGCCATTCATATCTATAGAAAGTGTAAATAATTAAAATATTACTTTCTACAAAGTGGGACTTTCCCTTTAACTAGTCTTGTTAGCAGTTTTTATTAATGGTTATTAGTGATTATGAATTCAATAACACTGTAGGCAATTTTATTTTAATCAAATAAAAAAAAAATGATTTCAATTTGTAAACTTTTCTGCAGAAATTCACCACTTAAATTCTGAAATAATTTTTCTTCAGAAATAGGAAAGTATTTGTCACGTGACTTTATTTCTGAGAATTTCTGAGACAAAATGGATTTAGCTGGTAACATTTCTGTTAGGCTGTTTTTCAAAAGTATTGACAGCTTTAATTTTCTTTGAGAAATACCAATGCTGCTACGTATTATCGTGTGTTTATCAAACATTTCATTCCAGTGCTGTCAGTGTATTGATATTCTAATCTCGTTTTGCAGCATGCTGTTATGTTTTCCATCTGTGCTGAAATAAACATTTACTTGCTCTGCATGCTGCTAAAATTTTAACCTGAATACAAATCTGCAATTTATATTCGGGGGAAAAAATTCTGGTGAAAAATTTAGTTTTTACAAACATGGATCCAATGCTGGTGTGATACTAGGCAAGGCTATGCAAGTTCCATCAATATTTTAGAATTTTCTGAATTTTGCAAATAGTCAAACATCCTAAAATGGTTTTCCCATAAACAATAAAGGAAAAAATGCAAATGTAACACGTAGCAGTAATGACAAGTTATCTGACAGTGATAATGAAAAGAAACTTAAAATGCATTCTTTTAATATTCAGAAGTTACGATGAGGCGTGTTTATTTCAATTGTGCTGTTCTGTTCATTGACGCCCGCATGCTTTGGGGAAAAAATCTTAGAAATTTTCTTGAGGTTTTTCTATCGATAAAGTTGAATTTGAGGTCGATGCCTCTGACTTGTAACAAATTTTCTCCTAATGGCTGCTATTTTCTAGTTCCTGCATGTAATTGATATAAATGGCGCCTAGGCGTTGGAGGAATGCTACAATTAAGAATCGTTAGTTCTCTAAGAAAAATCCTTTGGGACATATGAAAATGTGCCATCTTTATGTACTTTCTATTTTATCTGTAACACATACACAAGCTACTCTTTTCAAGATTTATACTGAATTTGAGATTTAGTTTTGTAGCGCACTATAGACGACAACTCGGTCATCAATTCTCATCTGATAATAGCGAGATATCTTGCTAGCTATTCCGATTATTATCTACAAATGATTCTTTTAACCATAGTCTTATATCTATATGATTACTTGAAGCCTTTCTTAAATAGAATTTATAATTTTAAGATAGAAACACGCGTCTTCTAATGCCTTTCCAAAGAGATATTGCTTTCGCAAATCGATTGGGCGAGACATTGTGGGAGAGCCAGATGCTCAATCTTTGTTTTGCAGACAGTGTCTTCGACAAAAAATGGCGGTTTTTATTCTGCTCAAGCTTTTTTGATTTATTATAAGTCTTTAAAATATTCTTTGTCTGGCTGGATCTTTTTTACACATACACAACGAATGTGCTATAGGCCTACCTGTGCGTCATAAAAGTAATTTTAGGCCTACTCATAGATAAATTCAAAACCGGTTTATTAAAGGGAAAGTCCCACTTTGAAAGAAGGTGGTTGCAGGAAGAAGAGGATGAAAACATTAAGAAACGATGGCAATTGCAATTTGATTCGATCACACCAATCAATAAATAATATGTCCTGAATACATGGATTTGGTTAAAAATGCACAGCCCAAATAGGCGCCATTTTACTGAGAGTATGTAGCGCCCTCTAATGGATAAAAGGCATCAGTCCTTATGAAACACGTAGACATACATGTCCTAGAAGGCACCACCAACTTTTAAGTGTCTGCAGAAATTAGGGAAAATTGGCGTTTAACATGTATTCTACAAATGTTGTGATTACTTCAATATGAAAACTACTGCAATTATGGTCACTGCCATTCTATGTCACTTCCATACAAGGTGGGACTTTCCCTTTTAAGAAACTTGTTTTGAATTTTGAGTTCAGAAATTTTCGGCCATAGAAAAGTTGAAAAATGTTAATTTAGTCAGAAAAAAATGAAAAAAAAATCATTGAATTTTGTTTTGAAAAGCTTGTGATAATCCAGCTAGCATTATCCAAAATATTTAGCACCGTATATCCTGGAATTTGTTACTATAAGTTATTTTTCATGGTGATTCAAGCAGGTATTTTTGTCAAGTAAATATAGGTTTTTGATCCGACACCCCACGTAATCATGATGCCATTTAAATTGGATGAATGTTGCAATTGTAAGAAAACTGAATTGCGCATGGGCAAATGTATTCAACTGATGACATGACATAAATTGGTCTTGTGGGTAATCATCCTTTGCTATATAGGGGCCAAAATGCAATGGTCTATTATTCACCTTTTCTCTCCTTGTTTCATTGTGGTTGATAGTTCCATGGCAAGCAAAATGCAATGGACTGTGGGTAGAATACTAATAGCCCAAAGTGGGAACTGGATATTTACGAGCATACAATATAGGACTCCGAAGAGAGCCCTAAACAATTTTGAACATACTAACTCTTACATTAACCTTTCCCTAATGCCCAAATGTTTGTATTTAGTTTCTGTGGAAAACTCAACTCAACCAACCAAATGTATTTTGTTTTTATTATGGAATGTATGATGTATCCAATTTCTTTTGCATTTCTGACAAATTTTCAGACAATAATCCTTGATGCAAAATAGAGGGGAAACTCAGTTATTATTAGAGTTGCTTCAAATATGAGAGGCATTCTTATTTTAATATATATGTATGTATATTCTAGTTTTAATACATATTGTTTTTAAAAAATGAAAAGTAGATATTGTTTCTAAGCTTAACTGGAGCGTCATATATGACGTCAAAGAGTAGCTATTACATAGTAGGCCTATATGTATATGTACTGGAAAGTTAGTAACTTCCCTATGACATCATTTGGTGATATATATGCTGAATTGCTAATGCTTTGCATTTAAAAATAATTTATGAGATGAGACTTTTCCGTTAAGGTAACAAATTCCAGCAGAAAATTTTCTGTTAAACTTCTGCAGCCAAAATCTTATAGATTAGATAAATTCATGTATTTAAAGATTTTGTGCTAAAACTTTCTGCAAGACATTTATCCGTAAGTACTTTAAAAATTGATGAGGCATGTATAGAAAGATTTCTGCATAACTTATACTGTTTTGTATATGATTTCTGTAGAAATCTGTAATGACTTTTCAGAAACAGTTTTGTTGAAAGGCAGTTTTTGCTTTTTGATAACCAGATAGCCTTACATTATAGTCTTTGCTAGAAGTTCTCAAATTCTTCATGGATTCATAGGATATTTTGAAGTGCAATATGCGATAGAAAAGAGCAAGAAACATGTTAGGATTGTAATGGATCTGCTTGCAATGAAATAATGAAAGGATATACATGTATAAGGAAGTCTATCGTTTCCAATTAATGAAGCCAAGAAGTAAACACGGATGAACATGAGCAAAACAGTGAAACGCCTTCTCAATCTCATTCTGCTATGTTCTAGGTCCTTACGATAGATGTGGTTAGAGATGATTAAAGGAAATCAAATCAATGATTACTTGAAATGGCTCAGCGAATGTAAGGCAGGGTCAAATAGGATTTCTAGTGGCAATATGCTCTTGTGCTACAGGTTGCATCAGAATGTAGACAATGCATTAGGAAAAAAAAAAAGACCAATTATACTCAAGTGCAACACAGTGCATTCTTTTATTGAACAATGGAGTCGTTCACATATTACGTAAACAAGAGAGGGGTGCCTGGTTTTGTTAGAGGATGAGGTACATATGGAAAGGGGTTATACCTGTTTTTTGGATTCATGAATAAAGGGAAATATTTCTAGCGTATTTTGGGGTTTTGATCGGATCATGCGCTTTTGTGATCCAGCTCACAAGTAGGTCTTAACACTGCACAATAGATTATAACCCAAACGTGAAAACGCAAATGCACTGCAGCCCTCTTGTGTTTTCCTGTTATCTAATTTTTTACTTTTCCTATTTAAGTTGATCACAAATTATTATTTGTAATAACTAAAAGCAGTAAAATTTTATTGGATAACATATATTAGAGTATTAGGAAATGCCCAAAAATAATTAAAAGAGAAAGTCCCACTTTGGAAGAAGCCTTCAAAAAGGTTGTTCTGTTGTACATAACTAAAATCAGTAAAAAAATTCATTGGAAAACATAATGGGAATATCTAAAAATAATTTAAAAGGGAAAATCCCATATTGGGAGAAGGTAATTTTATTGTAATGAGTAAAATCAGCAAGAATTCATTGGATAACATAGTTTAGGAAATATCCAAACATCCTAACATGTATATTTAGCAAACGTGATTTCTTCAATATGGAAACTTTGCTGCACTTATTAGTTTTCAGTCTTTTCCTTTGTGGACTGACTTGTGACTGCCTTAAAGAATTTGAACGATTATTTTTCTATGAAAGTTTGACACGTTTCTCTTTCAATTTATCTTTGCTGTTACCATCTGATTTTGGCATGGCCCTGTAGGCCAAGTTTGTATCCTATGAACTCAGATTGTGTTTTACTTTTTTTTTCTGTGAAGCTTCAAGGAAACTCCAGGAAGTCGAAATCAAAATGTATGGACCAATAATACATAAGATGCTACATTGCAAACCAATGTATTACACTTGAAGCACTTTTGTAAACAAGTTAATTAAAACATAATTGAATTCCTGGAAGCTGTTTTGGATTAAATATATTGTGGCTAAATAAGCTTAATTATAGTTAGTAAAACCCAAAAGGAAAACGTATCAGGATATAAGCATCCAAACATGATTTCTTAGCAATTTATTGCAATTATTTGCATTCAACTTAAAAGAAAAAATATTTACTGCTGAAATGTTAGCAATCAGCTGCATTAAAAAGCTGAGTTTTTGAACTGCAAAAATGTTAGGACTAGAGTATAGTTTTTGAAGTATTGAAGTCTGAATTTTTACAATTTTCGTTGTCGTGTAATACAGACGTGCTTCAGAAGCACCTTCAAACTCCTTGTAAGACCCTACAAAGTTTCTGTCCCCAACTTCAGTCAACCTTAAGGAAAACATCTTCAATCTGCAATTGAATGTCGTCAAGCACCTTTTTTTGACGCTAAGTATTGTTCACCAATTGGGAAGTCAAACATAAGGGAATTAGGAAATCGATTGTGTTTATGTAGGCACATCGAGTAACATGGACGACATTACATCCTTGCAAATGTTGGCTCACTAGAAGACATTGAACAAATAAAGACTGCCAGGATTTTATTTATGAAAAAAAATTGGGGAAAAAACTGGTTCCATGGATGGAATCTATAATAAATGATAGGCGCATACAAGAGAACTCTAGACAAACATAAATCTTTGTTTTTTTTCTTAATGGCTCTTGAGTTAATACAGGAATGGACTTACTGACGACGCCATTTTGTTTTATTTTCGTAAAATTATTGGAATTTGAAATGTGCCATATAGGAAATGTAGACTTTGAGATGTATATATTAATGGTCAGCCATTTGTCAATGTATTTTTATTTATTTGTTTTTGAAAACTTAACATATATGTAT
This sequence comes from Proteroiulus fuscus, assembly GCA_034700285.1. NCBI lineage: Eukaryota > Metazoa > Arthropoda > Diplopoda > Julida > Blaniulidae > Proteroiulus > Proteroiulus fuscus. Next base: position 1,384 of record JAQIXP010004972.1, on the reverse strand, counting down.
AAGCTAGTTTTGGCAAGTCTTGTGCATTTCTACACATTTACAACAGAATGGCATACCATTTTTCTTCAAAATTTTACGTCAATTATTTAAGAATTATAACTGCAGACTTATGTAATCTGGATTCATCAAATTTATGGGAAAGTCCCACTTTGAAAGAAGTAGATTGTAGGAGGAAGAGCATAAAAATTAGAAAAGGCATGGAAATTGCAATTTGATTTGAGCCTACAAATCAATAAATAAAATGTGCTGAATACATAAATTTAATTGAAAATGCAAAGCCCTAGTAGGCGCCATTTTACTGAAAGTATGTAGTGCCCTCTACTGGATAAAATACATAACCTGATTCATATCTAGTAAGCGTGTAAAATTTAATTATTACTAGTTACAAGGTGGGTCTGTCCCTTAAAATTTCTGAGAATTCTTTTAATAAACCAATATTTTTGTGTGTGGGAAAGATTTTATTAGAAATTTTTATTTGAAAGCATTTGTATAAACAGTTATTACGTGCTTCAGTTCAGTTGGCCGGAATTCGCAAAATTTTCTAGACTCATAAATACTACCGGCATGTTTAAAAATTGAAAATAATGTTTCCATTAGTTGCACTTGCAGTTCTAAAACTATGCCTTCTGCCAAAAACATTTCCATTTGTTGCATGATATTTGATTATAACTGGTTAATGGATAACAGCTAGCTGGTCAGCATAGTTATACCATAAAAATAACATGCTAAAACATACTATTGTAGTCCATTACTAGAAACTATACTGTGCCAAATACATTTATACGTTTGAAATAAATAGACAGTGAGGTCCTAGATTTAGCATTTTCTCACAGTTCCCCATTTTCGAAAACCAGAACAAACATTTATACACAGTATAAAATTTCTGATCGACCGTTTATGGTTGGAATCTGGAAAAAGCGGAACTGAAGGTTAGGTTTATTGGACGATTTCACGTCAATTTTCCCAATTACATCCACAATCGTTGGGCGAAAAAAGAGAGAAAAGCTGTACATGGATTCTGTATAGCCATGAATTGTAAAGTGAATTTGAAGAATTTTTGCTCGATTTTTTTTCCTTTTCAATGCGATGTGAAGGTTAACATTTTCAACTGACACTGAATGGATAAGATCTTTATTGTGAATAGGACTGGGATAAGATGAACTGCAACTGGCAAGGTCCTTATTTCCTTTCTTTTGTGAGAAATATTGCAGAAGCTTTGCTGACTTTTAGAAAGGATAAAATTGATGCTTCTGTGCTTTCAATGCAAATTTAATCTTGTTTTTTTGCGGTTTGATTTTTTAAATAATTTTTTTAAGGGGGCTGTCCACACTTTTAAAAAATGCATGCTCCTATGGGAATCTCCATGTTAACTAACGGTACATAT
>JAQIXP010004971.1:0-10910 GCA_034700285.1 Proteroiulus fuscus | reverse complement strand
TAATAGTATCTCTCATTGCCAACGTAAGCAAGGTTAAAGGTTTACCAAACTTTTTTCCACAATCTTTACAACTATAGATGAGCATATTGGCAGCAATTGCCCAGATACCAAACAATGATTGATGAACAAGGATAATATACTTCAATTCCAAATTATTACTTGCAGTAAACCTCTATTAAATTGACCTGTCAGACCAAAATGAGATACTGTACCAACTTTATGCTTACATCTTAAATTTAAAGGGAAGTCTCAACTATTACAAGTTGTTGTTAAAATAAATAGAAAGTAAAGAGGATAAAAAAACCCACTGCTGACTATATTCAGAAATATCTCTCTCAAATGCCGTTTTGTAAAAAAATAAATTTTGAGATATTTACTCATTGGAGGAAGTGCTCACCTTTCATCGGACGTCTTCTCGTCATGTGCCCTGTATGCAACTTCCGGCAGAGGGCATCCCATGTGAGATGCATTGGCAATCTTTGAAATTGTGGTTTCTTGCCATAAGTGGTCGCATACGAAACATTCAAAACCTCGAATGAAATCTATCTTCTCATCTTCGTTGACTCCCCATTCTCTACCGTTCACGTGCGACTCTAGAAATTCGTTGCTAAAACCATCTGGACGTTTAAAGGCTAGATGGATTTGGTATTCTTCATCATCTTTGTCCAGTTTGATTAAATATTCAGCCAAGTCTTTTGGCGATAAAAAGTCATCAGCCATGATTATGGAACGATGCCCGGGTGCAAAGTCTTTGACCGTCGGAGAACCACGATATATGGGGACAGAACCGACGTGAAGCGCTCGGAATAGTTTTTCGGTGATATAGTCTGGACAGAGGGCATTCTCAAATGCTAAATGAAACTTGTATTGGGCAATGAAATCTAAAAAAGTACTGCTCTGGAAATACTCCGGATCGGCTATTTCGTCAGGTAGCGTTTTGTTATTTAAACATTTGCCAAAGGAATCTATGGCAATGTGTCTACCCAATTCGGCAACATAGTCATCTCGGTCAGAAGCCACGTCACAGTGGGACTGGACGTAAAGGACCGGAGCTAAAGGGTCATCCGAAGGATGACGACGGAGATGATTTTTAACGATCAGTGATACTGGTTGCCTTTGGGTTAAGTAAGCCATACTTGGCAAAAATAAGGTAGTCAAGGGATAGTCGGATTCGCGACGAAACGTTGCCGTGTAATTAAATAACTCTATCATAGCATCGTGAGAAAATATATAATTATTTATTGGGGATTCTTCGTGAAGAAGAGCCCATCTATGGTGCAGTAAACGAGGAAGTGGCAAGTCGTCAACCTCAAAATCTGTTCCATAAAATATGAATGCTATACTAGAATTAGAATTATTGGATGTGGACTTTTGGATAAATGAATTCTGAGTTAAACATTGTCCCGTTTTGCAAAATATTCTGGTCGAATTTTCTTCCCAATGTGGGAACAACCTGGGAGTCCACCAAATAATAATGGGCAGTTCGTGTAATTCTTCCGCGCAATTAAACAGAATCCTAATTCCCGCAGAGAAGACAAAGATTAGAAACTCTTGTCTATTCATCATTATAATATAGGTCCAATACGGTTTATGCGTGCTATTTACAAAAGGAAACAATCATGCTGCATCTGCTGGCAAACTTGGTAGGCCTATTTCTCTTGGATTATAAAACAGACTTGAATATACCATTCCAGAATCGGCGCTATTCAAAAACAAAGAACCCACGGCATTTTTCTTAAGAAAAAAGTACTTATACCGAAATTGTGGTGATTCAATACGTGTAGATGACAGTATATGGTACTTTTATGTAGTCAAAAGACTTTCATAACTTTCGAAATATTTCTATTTCTAAATGCGTTCGGACACCACTGTAAAAAAAAATGTGACGTCATTCTGAATCGTAGCATCGTAGCATAGCATATGATCGTAGCACGGTGACAGTACTGTTGCATACGCATGCGTATAGAAATGCTATTACGTGGCATGAGCGAAGCAAGTCGAGGTAATCGTCGTCGCATACTGTATTGTTAAATTTTAGTTCGTTGTTAATTTGAGACTAATTTGACAAAAATTGCAAGTCCAGTGTGTAAACCAAATTCACCGTTTTGTTCTTTTCTACTTTGGGTTTGTGAAATACCATAAAAGGTAAGCAAAATAGGTTGTAAGTACCAGTAACTGGCTGATACCGCTGAATGATTAATATTCATATAGGACTTTTCCGTTTTGGTGTTGTACTTGATAGTTTGACTTTCAAGTTATAAGTATCAGTAGGTGCGTCATCTGAGCTGATGTTTTCAATGTATATGTTTCTATAAGGACTTGCTTTATCAACACTGTCAACCTATGAATCCTCAGTACATTCAACAGCCAAGGCCTGTCCATGGACCTGCTTCTGATTACACAATGGCAAATCCACCACGTCCAGGTCAACCAGGAACAGGTTTCGCTGCTCAAAATGGACCTTCACCACAGCAACAGCCTTTCCAAATGGGACTACCCACTGGTAAAACAATTTTTTCTAAATAAATTATCAGGGGCTTAAATCTGACTGGACCAGTTAAAGCTGTTCTGTCCTGAAGAAATTTTGGTACTATCCAACATAACATCCCCACGGAACTACGGTGGCCCTTGCGCACCGCCAGGTCACCCGTGCATAAGGGCCACTGTAGTTCCGTGGGGGAAAGAGTTGCATAGTACCTTTAAATCGACTAATGCTTTTAAATTTATGAACTGGGAATCAAAACTATTTTCTGTTTCAAAATCAATGCGCTAAAAAGTAATGAACTGTTATGTGCTATAATGACGTGTACCGCAAACAATATTGAAACCAATGCAAAGCTAGCTGACAATGTCTGCATTTGGAAATTTGCACTCGTTCCCACGATTTGCGTACTTTCGAGGTCGAAAGTTACTTCAGTGCAGAAATGTGCATCCATGTCGGACATTTTTGGTTGATGTACCGAGTTGAGCTGCTCCAACTGCAAGAACTTTCTCTGGAGGAGGTCCAGTGCATGCATTGTAAGGGCGTGAAAAGTAGACTTTTTCATCTACCTGGTACTAATGTACTATTCAATAGAAAACTAATAGCTAATACCTACGTGAACCAGGATTCAGCATGGTGCTTGCTGGTCAGAAATTGTTAGTGCATAATGTTAGTGCACAAGGTACCATTTTTTAAAAATCCTAACCCGTAGAACTTTGCATCCCCCCTTTCCCGACCCCCCAATCCCCTCTCCGTTCCCATTTTAATCATCCTAAAGTTGAGTGTAGGCCCCAGTGATTTTTAGCAGAGCTGTTTCATAATGTTCTTTGCACTAATACCGGTAGTTAATTATTATTGAATCATTTTATTTTTTATACATCTAACCATTTTATAAAAAGCAGAATGTCCCACAAAGTAGGATTTTCATAAATGTAAACATTTCAGCTCAAAAATTCAGGAAAATATTGGTAACATTTATATGGATTTGCACAACTGAGGAAAATTGTATCGCGAGTAATATTTAATTTTTTATGTTAATGTTAACACGATAAATTAAATATTACAGTAAGCTTTAATTTGGACCAGAGAATGGTTAAATCTTATTTACTGAGCACCTCAAGTGTTAATTAGAAGAAAAAGCAGGGGGTATAGATTTCTGACCCTATCTGAGTATTTGAGTAGACCCTATTACAGGTACAATTGCCACTTATTACAATTTACCTTTTTTTTTTAAAGGTGATGGGGGGGGTGTGATGAAGGAGGATGCAGAAGATTTTTATTTAGCATTCCAATCTGCTTTCAGTAGTTAACGGGTAGTTTGTGATATTCATATGTATATGTTTTTATTTCAGCAGGGGATCAGTCGGTTTCTGGACCCAGGATGAATGAAGGAAAACCTCCACCCATGATGAATCCTCCCCAATCCTATTTTGAGCATTCCGGTCAGCCGCCTCCATCTGCAAATACAAGTTATCAGAATGGAGCCAATGCTGCACCTCCACCTCATGGTCAACACTCTTACCCTTCGAGGTTACCTGGACCACATCCAAACAGTTTTCATCAGCAACACAATCCTCCACCCGCGATGCCCGTTGGTCATCAGCAGGCACCTCCATTATTCCGACCTATGATGGGGGCAGAACAGCGAATGCCTAACAATTTAACTGGACAAATGGGTGCCTTGTCTATTGCTCCTGTTGTAAGTAGAAGTGTTTTTTAAGTTTGGTTTTGTGTTTGGGGGCGAAATTTTGAGAAATTAATGTACATAATATTCTATTGGTTTTCTCCAATTTTTCTAGCTTGAGTTATTAAAATTAATTTTGGAACCCATTTTTTATATTTATTAGTCCAGCCTTGCATGAAAATATGGGTTAGAAGCAGATTTATCAAGTCGTTCAAATATCTTAATATAGGTGAACTTGGTATAATTGCATTCGATGACATTACTGTATTGATAATAATCCTAGTATACTGTACTCTATCTTGGCTTTGCTAGCCAGCCTGCTTACCATATTCCTGCAAAAAAATGCACGGGTGCTCCAGAAGTACCTGTATTGTTTCGAATTAGTGCCCGGGCGCTTATTTCTAGACTTCGGGTAGAGAGTGGGTGCTTATTCGTGACCAGGCGCCTATGCCTGACATACACGTGGATAATTTTTGCATTTTAAATTTTATCTTATTTAGGCCTGTTCATTTATGTTTTTATATGTTTAGTTTTGCCTGTTGCTTACTATTTTTTTAGGGAGGTGGTTCGAGCCAACCTCCGCAAGGCCCTCCACCAATGCATTTGCCTCAGCAATCCACTTATGGACCTTCTCCTCCTCTTGCTCAGCCAATACCAAATGCACCATTACAGCAGCATTCAAAACCGACGATCGATGCAAGAACAAATTTCTTGCCACCTTCTGGAGCTCTACATTCGGGTGGTCATCCCCCGCCTCACGGTAGTGGTCCCCCGCCAAATGGCATACCAATGCAGACTGCATCTATGCATGGCTCCCAAACAATGCTGCCGCAGCACCAGCAAAGGTTTCAGGGGCCGCCAATGGGACAGGGCTTTCATCCGCCTTCTCACCCTGCAAACCCTATGGTTGGAGCTTCGTACGGTGATCTTCCACCTGGTTTACCCAGCGAACGGCCACCTTATGATGCAGTAAATGGCATTGGTAGACAGTCAAACTCCATGCCACCTCCATCTGCTCAGCAGCAGTTTAATATGGGCCCTACGCCACCTCCAGTTGGGTCCAGCGTACCACTGTCCCAGCAGTACGGTGCTCCGATGCAGTCTAGATACCCGGGGCCTATAAATTCCAGTGGGTATTTCTATTTGCCTTCTTTCATTTTTTTCTGTGTCACGCAATTTCCATTGTACAAGGTTTAACTATTATTTAACTAAATTGCTATTTAGGCCTTCCGCCTCAACCTGGTTTAAATCAGAATTTCAATCGTATGCCGATGCAAGGTGGTCCACAGTCCGGACCAATGCCGCAGCAGCAGCAACAACAGCAGCAGCAGCAGCGCAGATTAGATCCGGAAATGATGCCGAGTCCAGTGAGTATTTCCCAATTATTAATTATTATATCGAATTTTGTGATGCACAAATTCTTGTGGATATAGATATTAGGGTTTAATAGGTATTGAATGATTCAATAGATTAAGTTTTACTTTATGCCACTCATGTGTACTAGAAAATAATGATAAGAAGGGGAGTTGTGTAGATGACGATGATTTTTGCCACTAGATTTTTTTTTTATTTTTATATCTTCAGATTCAAGTTATTGAAGATAATAGAAGAGACAGGGAAGGCGTATTTTGTACCAATGTCAGGGGTCAGGTGCCTCCATTGGTAACCACAACTTTTGTTACTCAAGACCAAGGTAGATTTCGCATTCCTTTTTGATTCCATTGACAGTTAAAATATATACAATATGGCCAAATCCAGTGTCACCTTCACGATGCTAGGTAATTGCAATCCACGTTTTATGAGATCTTCAATGTATACGGTCCCCAGCACGCCCGATATGATGAAACAGACTGCCATCCCATTTACCATCACCATTAGCCCTTTTGCCAAATTGGCCAGCGAAGAGGTATTTTTCCTCGTTTTGTTTACCCGCGAGTCTAGCTCTTTTACAATTCTTTTGAAGTAAATATTTCCGTCAATCCAGCAACCGCCTCCCATCGTCCAGTTTGGGGAAACCGGTCCCGTCCGTTGTATCCGCTGTAAGGCGTACATGTGCCCCTACATGCAGTTTGTGGATGGTGGACGTCGCTTTCAATGCAGTTTCTGTCGTGCTACCACGGAAGGTGAGTGGCCAAATTATATCGACTGCAAGGCCGCAGTAAAGTTTTTATTTTGTAGACTACCAATTTATTGATCGTCCTCTGGCTTAGTGCCTGTCGAATACTTTGCACACTTGGATCATACCGGACAAAGAGTGGATAAATATGAAAGAGCAGAACTTTGCTTCGGTTCCTATGAATTTGTGGCCACGAAGGACTACTGCAAGGTATTGTGTTATTTTATCCCGTGGCAGTGGGACAAAAATCATAACGTGATGCATTCATGTAAATAAACTTTTTTCTTATTCAAGAATAACATATTCCCATTACCGCCTGCCTTCATTTTTATCATCGACGTGTCTTACAATAATGTAAAAAGTGGCGTCGTTCACTTGCTCTGTCAGAACATGAAGAAAATTCTCGCAAATTTACCGAGGTAATGATTATTATCTAAAATCGTTATTTTTAATTTCTTTGATTGCCACAGATTCATTGTATTACATGTGTCTATAAAATTTTTTGGTAAATGTGTTAGTGACGTTGATGGTTCTGGCAGTCAAGTGAAGATTGGGTTCATCACGTACAGTAGCTCAGTGCAGTTTTACAACCTGAAGGTGAGTCAGAGTAATAGGACCTTATGTAATAGTGTTTGTGGTGTTATATAAATGTGAAAACTCATAATTTCTATATTTCTCTAACAAGCATTTACTCTTAACAATTGTTAGACTCGTTAAAATTTAATAAAGTGGTATTTTAAGCTAATGAAAGACTTGTGTTTTTTGTTTTGCTTAATAAGAGCTGTCTAGCACAACCTCAGGTGATGGTGGTGCCTGATGTCCAAGATATGTTCATGCCATTGTTGGATGGATTTTTGGTTGGCCTGCAAGAATCTGAAGTCATCATCGATAGTTTGATGGAACAAATCCCCATCATGTACGAGGATAATCGTGAAACGGAAACCATTTTGGGACCTGCAATCAAGGCTGGTTTAGAAGCCCTTAAAGTGAGTCGAGTTTGTACCAATGCCTTTTATGTGATGATTGCCAATGCTTCCGTGACATTTCTCCGCCACTTGATTTTAGGCTGCGGACCGATCTGGAAAGTTATTTGTTTTCCACTCTTCGTTGCCCATTGCCGACGCCCCGGGAAAATTGAAAAACCGAGACGACCGTAAATTGCTAGGAACTGACAAAGAAAAGGTGACGTCGTAGTTTGCGAGGCAGTGTGATTCATTGTATTTATTGATCGATTGCATATTTTTGTTGTTGCTGCAGACCGTTTTAGCCCCCCAGAATACCTTCTACAATCAACTCGGACAAGAATGTGTCACTGCCGGTTGTAGCGTCGATCTTTTCACGTTTCCAAACGCTTACATCGACATTGCCACTATCGGTCAAGTCTGCCGCTTAACCGGGGGCCAGATTCACAAATACACTTATTTTGTGGTAGTACTATATATATATATATTCATCTTCTGGTTCTTACCTGTAAAGTGTATCGTAATCCCTCGAAATTTTTATTCTGTTATCTCGTAAGGCGGACGTCGACGGGACTCGCTTCATCGAAGATCTTCGTAGGACCGTTAGTCAACAGGTTGCTTTCGATTGCGTCATGAGAGTAAGGACGAGCACAGGTTTGTGTTAATATATATTAACAATTTCAAAAGTCAACCTTTTTAACTTCATTAAAAAAAATGTTCTATTAATTTCATTTCTCGATTTAATTACTTCATTTTATTTCAAGTTTATGAATATTTGTGTTTCCAGGTGTTCGCCCAACCGATTTCTTTGGCAATTATTTCATGTCTAACACGACGGACGTCGAGCTGGCCTCGGTCGACACAAATAAAGCCATTTGTATCGAAATTAAGCACGACGACAAGTTAGCCGACGAAGACGCCATTTATATCCAGGTAATAAACTAAAATAGCGTGAATTTTTTTGTTTCACAATCCGAGCAAATCCTCGTAACCGGCTCGTATTTTTCTTTTTTAATGTATAATTTCTGATAATCTGATATATGTTGCGACTGCTTTAGACTGCCATCCTATACACGAGCGTGGGGGGTCAAAGACGACTTCGCATCCATAATCTTTCGTTGAACACTTGCAATCAAATGGCAGATTTGTACAGAAACTGCGAACTTGACGCCCTGATGAACTATTTCTCCAAAGCATGTGAGAATGAGATTAATTTTTTAACTTTTTCACAAAATAGGAATGGCTTTGTGAAAACTGTGTGTATGCTTTGATTTTACTAAACAGGCTTGAGGCAACTTTGTGAACAAACTCCCAAGCAGGTGAAGGAGACGATGATTACTAAATGCGCTCAAAGTTTGGCTTGCTATAGAAAGAATTGTGCCAGTCCATCTTCTGCTGGACAACTTATTTTACCAGAATGTATGAAACTATTGCCCCTCTACGTTAATTGCCTGTTGAAAAGCGACGCCGTAGCAGGAGGTGGGGCACTTCTTCGTGGATCTGTGATGAATGCACTAAATTTGATAAACTCACGTTTCAAAAATATTTTTTTTAGGTTCCGATATGACGACGGACGATAGAAGCTTTGCCATGCAATCTCTTAATAGCATGGATATCTGTGCTTCTTTCGGCTACATTTATCCAAGGTTAATCCCGCTACACGATCTGGATCCCAATTTAAACGGGCTGCCAACAGCTTTGAGGTGTACATCGGAGAAATTGAAGGATAATGGAGTCTATTTACTGGGTGTGTACATATTTCAAACGAATTTCATTTGGATTTTAACCAGGGTGATTAGTATTAATGCCATTTTGTTTAGAAAATGGCATTTACATGTTTATATGGGTCGGAATGAACGTCGACTCCGAGTGGATGCAGAATGTTTTCGGAGTGCAATCGGCCGCCCAGATTGACATCGATAAGGTAAGTAAATGTTTTCACAAAACTATTTTAGCTTTAGAGTGCAGTGCTCAAATCAAATTTGTACGAATGTGGTCATGAAATTGTCAATCACATTTCTCATATTTTAAATGTGCCCAAGTTCTGTATTTTGTACGTATCCCCTCTAGTCCTCAATTTTGGATTTAAATAACCCTACTTCGCAGACCGTAAGACGAATTATTAATAGCATTAGAGAAGAAAGGCAAAGATACATGAAAGTAAGTACTTTCTCGGCACTTCTAATATTTTCTTTATATTTTATTCTGATGAAAGCGATGGTGCCTTCATTTACAGATGTTTATCATACGTCAACGGGACAAACTAGAAACCGTATTTAGACATTTCTTAGTAGAAGATAAAGGAATAGATGAAACTCCCTCTTATGTAGACTTTTTATGCCACGTTCATAAGGAGATACGCAACTTGTTGAGCTGAATGGACAGCTGAACAGAACATTGAGTTGGTAAAAAAGCGACATTATAAACGATGCTGGGCAAATTATTGAAAAAAAGGATAGTATCGGTATCGACGCTAATGGAACGAAGCGAGTCCCCTTTTGAGCAGATGATTGGAAGTTTCCACACTTTCATTTTATGAAAGCAGACATTGAAACATCCGTAATTATATTTACAGTACTTTTTTTTTTCTTTTGAAACAATTATGTTAATTGCTTGATTATATATTTAATTGTTAAAAAGTAAATGTTTTGGCTATGTCATAAACTATTATAAAATAATAAATGGAATTTGAGATATATTTGGTCGGATTTTGCTAGTCTTGTGGTTCATGCCATAATAGGCGTGAACTGGCTTGTCTTGGCCCCCAATTAAAAATGTTAGCTAACAGTATGAGCTTGAATAAAGCCAACAAACCACTTCAAAATCCCAGCCATTTCAGGGTAAACTGAATCAGGTGTGCTAGTTTTCTCCTTGTGAAACAATTTTTTTTTTTTTTTTTGAGCAAGTGCACCTTTAATAGTTATGGGGCCATGTTGAATTTGTTAACATTCCTGGAAGTCAGGGTATACTTTCATCTTGGTCGAATCTACCCATTTGGTAACAATCTGATGCTTACCAACAATTGAAATTTACTGTCATTAATTTATTCATTTATTCACATACAATCTTGCCAAATACCCAACTGTCAATACAGTAAATCTTTAATTAGAGGGCGATGAAACGATGAAAATAAAACTGACGCTGGGTACGTGGCGGGGCCAAAAATGATTGGAATCGATTATAGATTCAGTTTTATTTTTATCCTTTGAAGCTGCAAGGGAACTTCCAGGTGTGAAGCTCTGTTTGAAAGTATACCATGTTGATTGTAAAAATGAAACAAATAATTCTTTTTTATATGAAAAGTTTGTAAGGTAGTGAAGTTTTGTTTTAAGACTCGTAGGCCTCACCCACATTTTTATGTGGTGAGAATACAAATTCCATACCAGGTATTCATTATTAATGACCGTGCACTATGAAATGCATGTAGGTGAACTGCAGCAGATGGGAATGCTGAGAAACTGAATTTGGCGCCTAAAATCCTGGGTTAGGACACACCCACTCCTTTGTCAACTTTCATCAACTTTTGAAGAAAGGACCCTCCCACCACAATAGTTGACGCCATCTTTTTATTGTCATGATGACATTAGGAGCCGTTCATTAAAGACGTTTACAAAAAATGTCAATTTTAGGACCCACCGACCCCTTTGTCAACTTTTGTCAACATTT
>JAQIXP010004970.1:0-10911 GCA_034700285.1 Proteroiulus fuscus | reverse complement strand
ACGAAAACTTTGCTGCAATTATTATTGACACAGAAATTAATATCTAGTAATTGTGTACTGTTTAAAAATAACTTGTTACAAAGTGAGACTGTCCCTTTAATGTCACATTATTATGGGTGCACCAGATAAATCGCACATGATTTTTCTCAGAAGGAATAAATGACATCACAGGACAACCAATAGGAAAAGCAGCAGAACAATTCGAAACAATTTGTAATTGAAATTGGGTGGTATATCATAATTAAGTACCTGGCTCAGTCAAGGTGCAACAAGGTCCACTCTGAATTTTCAACAAACTGGAGAGGACAGACGCAATTATAAGATCACGAAGCATTATTTCCCAACCAGCAATAACAATATCTTTCACAAATGGGATTATCCCAATTTTCTGAAGCAATAGATTATTGGCCAACAACTCCCGAATATTAATTACATCATATTTTTCTGACCCGCTTTCTCAAGACACAACTGCTAAAAATGTAGTCCCATGTTAAGATGGGTCATAAAAACAGCATCTATAGTGCACACCTTGACACTACATTGTAAGAGGTGACATTTTCAGTGCCAAGTTTGTCAACTTTATAGCTCGCTGAATATGCAAAATCCTATAACCATTCCTGAATTTCAAAACTCGAATAAAAGTTGTTTTCTGCTAAGGTGGGGTGCAATTGAAATTTCTTGAGCAGAATTTTAAGTGGCTAATAAGGCCTGCTGCTGCTATGGAGTAAGAGAGGGCATGTTATGTACGGCATTCCCCTGATTCTCATGTCGTCACATAAATTAAGTAGTTGTCATAAAGTAAGTTGTCTGTCATGCATTTCCCCTTTTTTACCTGCAATTCAGGTGTGCTCAACACCTTCACTTTCTCAAACCCACCCACGTGATCTAGGAATAAACACCGAGTTTCCCAAAAAGTTCGGTTGCTTCAGCTGCCACTGCAACTGCCCCCTTCCCCTCCCCCCAAACACTAGTTAATCAATGCATTTTGTAACTAATTTTCTGCCAGTTATTTATATTAGTACGTGTGTACAGGGTGTCTCACTCAAAATGCTCCACCATATAGGCAACTTCTGAGCAGTTTCAGTGACTCCTGAAATGGACCACGTTTCAGTAAACCAAGGGGGGAAGGAGGGAGGGGAAGGAAGCAGTGCCATCACAGAGTGAATACACAAACTTGTAAGAGAGGTTAACAAAAGTTTAAGTCACAACTGTGGGACGGTGAGATTACAGTGGAAGTATCCTCCTGACTGTGGGATAACTCCCCTGCAAAATGGTATCATGATATTCTGATCGCAGGGTACAGAGTTGAGTTGAATTGAATTGAGTTGAGTTCATTTCGGGGAAGGGGTTGTGCTGTAGCGTTTTTAATGACACACCCTGTACAGTATTGGGTACCCCTGCAGACACACCCTGTACATTACTGGGTACCCCAGACACACCCTATACAGTATTGGGAATCCCTGCAGACACACACTGTACATTATTCGGTACCCCTCCAGACACCCTGTACATTACTGGGTACCCCAGACACACCCTGTACAGTATTGGGTACCCCATCGATTCTGTTGGTCCACATGGTCCAGTCTCCCAGTGGCATCTTCTATACAACTGTTGTTCCCAACAACAGCAACAACAACAACAATATTGTCGGAGTTTACGAGCATTTTGAGAAAGTTAGTGGGGAAAAGAATGGGTGGGGTGGGAGGGGGGTGATCAGGAGAATATAAAAATTTTAGGGTAATGTCCAGCCAGCTAGGCCTAAACACTAAAAAAAAATTTGGTCAGGTCTCAACATTTCGTGCACAACTACTTTAACTGTTCCCCAGGGTTGAAACATTCTTTTATTTTCTGCCCCATTTCCAGACTTGTAAATTGTCACCCCATAGTGGAAATTTAGGGAGAACCACTTTGGGACCCATTGGGGGTCGTTTGTATGCTGGCGACACGCTCCGGCCACATCGTAAAATACGTTAAAAAACACACACCAATGAATTTTTCAACTTGTCTCTGAATTTCATTGGAATTCACCTGTACATTGGCAGCCCAGAGGGATAAATCCTATGAGATTCTGAGTTATTACTTATTCATTTTGCAGCAGGTTGAATTCACTCACTTCACTCCACATGAACAAGTTGAACCAAAAGAAGAAGAAAAAAATGTATTCCCATGTATTTGTCAGTAGAAAAAATTTCAATTTTCGTGACATTTTTATAGGCTCCTGTCCATCCCCACGCATGTGTACTTGTTTGAGATGTGGCTGGACAGCTCAAGATGTGAGTACATCCCGCCCATTATTAACAAGGACCCAGAGTTGAGTGGAGCATAATGCAAAATTTTTTTAAAAAAATGGTAAAATACTCACTGTCCGGCGTATTGGATAGTCTCGCCCTGGTGCAGGCTGACCGGTTGGACCCATGCCGAGCCAAAGTAGAGATGAACAGCCAAACACAAAATCCTCTGAATCATACATGAATGACATTTTGTCTTACTGAAAAACAAAAATAATAAAAAATAAATAAACATTTTTAATAAAATTTTAGAGCTTTTTTATAGTTATAAAAATATTATGTTCAAAAAATATTATAGGAACAATGGAACATGATTTATAAGAGTCCTTTGAGACTAAAACTTGCAATTTAAGCGTTGTAGGTAGGTGGCCCTGACAGGTTAGGATATATCAATGGACACTTTTAATTTTAAAGGGACAAACCCATCTTACCTCAAGCATTTTTTGCAAGAAAAGAGGGGATAAAAACCAGAATTAAAGATCGTAGCATTTTAAATATAATTTCTAATTACCATTCAATAGTTACTAATTTTGAAACATGCCAATGTGGACGAAAATCTCGATGGATGATAGTAGCCATTTTAGAAGTCATTTTGTCAATTGAGTATGCTGCCCACCCTCTAGTATAATAAACTTGAAGGTGAAGCCAACTTGAACCCCCTTGCAAGCAGTGCCATTCTGCCTGGGTGGGGGACTTTTATAAAAAGTGTGTCTATCCTCTTTTGTGGAAACATCGTGATTTCTGAATTACATATAATGTATAGGTAAACTGCAATTATTAATAAGACTGCACTTCTTTATTATTAATAATCTTAATTTTAAGATTCATTTGTCACTATAAGCAGGACTGTCCCTTTAATAAGACAAAATTTGGGGGTGATATCACTCAAGTAGGACTATAGGGACTTAAGATTTTATTTTAGTTTGAAAATGGGCTATATGGCCCTGTTGAAAAGTAGGCTACAATGCAGTATACATGCAGGTACATCAAAAAATGTGCCTTTCAACAGTCTAATGCCTCATTTTTAGATTAAAATTAAAAGGATTCTGCTTGTGTTACATATTAGTTACATGTTGGACTAATGTTACAGCTAGGATCCACCCCATGCACACACTTTCAATTGAAACCATGCACATTATATCCTTTGCAATATATATATATATATATAGATCGAAAAGTGCCTATAGTTTCCCCTTTGTAATTCCTTATACTAATTTAATACCTACAATTAATTCCAATGTATATGCATACAGCAGAAAATGTCGAAATATACGCCTATATACAAGTCATAGACTCATATTGATTCACATGGGCAGTGTCACAAAACCACTGCATCACAGAACTAAACAAGCAGATAACCACCAGAAAGAGAGATTAAAAAAGGGTTTGTGATATGGGATATTTGAAATATACCGTATAATAAGCTGAAAAACAGCATATGTATATAGGCCTATATACGTAAGTGCGGTTTCCATTTATAAATAAAAGATTATTTGAGTTCAGATATATCAGCCCTAAATTGCGATGAAATATGTTTGCCAGAAAGTGAAAGTTCGGCTAAGCTCATGAATTTGCTGAATTTTTCTTATCAAATATATAATGCTCGGAAGTGTTTCCGAGCACACATGGTATTTGCACATTAAGGTGCAAAAGGCGGCACAATTACATGTCATCAATGGGAAACTTTATCAAAAAGTATACCTAATCAAAACGATAAGAAAAGTTCTTTCACAAAAATTGCAATAACTGGAATTTCGATAAAACGTGGTAAACTCATAGACCTTCAAATATAAACATGCAGGTATCGTATACACATATATTTCTCTAAAGCATGCATCGATCATATAAACATGCAATTACTGGCAATTATTATAGACTATATATATATATATATATATATGACTTATTTAATGTTCGTTGAAACGTTTATGCATATTATGCAAAAATATAGTTTAGGCACATGCAATTATCTGATTGAATATGCATGACATGGATTTTCAAAGTATAGGTATATAAAATATAACATTCAAAATAAAGGCACTTTTGCATCCATGCATGATGCATTGATGAAGTGTGGGCTTCCCAGCTGATAACACTGCAATTTTAAAAGAAAACATCTGCAAGCACTGACACTGCATGAATATGGTAATAAGCATGCAAACAGCTTACGTTTACCAAATTTGGTTTCACCTGATGCATATAAATTACAATCCTTTCTGACTAACAAAAATCCTCATAATATATATACATGCAAACAAATTTATAAGTATAGACAAAACTTTCAAAATGGCGTCTACGGCATTCTAAATGGATCAACTGCACGTGCAAACTGAAAAAAAAGAATCTCGCAAGGCTTAAAGATAACGCCATTTTGAAAGTACGCTCGTATACATTTCATAGCTACTCCAGAATAACAAAGTTAAAGGGACAGTCCCACTTTGAAACAAATGCATCTTAAAATCCGTCGAGATTTTTGACTACATTGCATGGTATTATGTTTCAAAATTAATAACTATATATTGAATGGCATTGCAATTATAAATCTAAATAAATTTCTATGCATGTTTCCCTTCTTTCTTGCAAAAAATGCTTGAGGTAAGGTGGGACTGTCCCCTGCTAATTAATTATTTGAATAATTATAAAAGCCAAAAACTATATAGCCAGTATATTAACATTCCCAAATCAATGATCTGTATATATACATGCATGCTTGCAACATTGAAAGAAATACTTTTAGATGTACCTCATCATTTATATAACCATGTAATTACTGTGATAATTATGTAATAGACCTATTACCTATACATTATGAAACTCCCTCTTTCACCCCACCCCCAACAGCTTGATGTAATATTTGAACGCTCCTTAAGCATACAGTCGCCATTTTGTTTCTCATTTATCGTCTAGCCACATTATTCGATCAATAAAAATGATAAACTTTAGTCAATATTGCGGTTTTTTTTGGTCTATACTCAAAACTCTTTTAGTATATGCATGGTACCAATATACCGGTGGTGAAGTGGGTGCACGTGCCACGGGGCGTAGTGACGTCATACACGTGCTTGTCTAGCAAGAGCCTGGGCTAAGGTGGTTTCTGAGGTCGGTGGCCGTTGATGAGCACCCCTGAAGGAAAGCACAGCAGCACTGAGCTACTTATAAGAGCAGCTCCTCAGCCGGTGGCCAGCGACAGGGGCGCCACACTCACCGTTCTCACCGCCCCTTTCCACATTATAACAGCAGCGGCTGCAGAAGCATTTACGAAGCCGGTCAAACGATACGCAAAAAAGTAGCACGGATTTAGTAAAAAAATTTACCAAAAATCAGTAATTTTAACAGCTTCGGCTGACCCCTGGCTATCCATCGGTACCATCAGTGCTCCAGTACGTCACTCATTAACACTCCGGCAACCTCCCTGCTGTGGCCACTACAGTAGCCCTTAATTAAATGCAGTTCAACAGTAGTAGAATTAATTAAGCTTAATTAAAGCTTATCGGACTTAATGAATCTTGAATGAGGCTGGACACACTAAATTCACACTTTTTGGTGGTCCCAACATGATTGTAAATGGACTCCTGCCGAACGCCGTAACGGCAGAAGAAGGCCCAATCCATTTTAAAGGTAAATATATACATATATATAGGTTTACAATTTCAAATTTACCTTAATTGGCCATATATAAATATCTAAATTTGGATTTTAAAAGGGACTTGACCATGCACTAGTCTTGCTTTTGCATGCTGGGGAATAATTTGGCAAAATATTAAAAAACAATTCAATGCAGTTAAATTTTGCATTGAACAGGACATTTTAAATCAAATTCAACACATTTTCAATACACAATTCTAGTTATTTTATAATTACTATTTACAAACAAATCATTGAAGGCTATATATTTGATTTTAATATTTGTGAAACTTATGTGTGAATTGCTCAGACTCAATTTAATGTATTTTCATTATAAACTAGGCCTATATGCATGCATGCCAAATCTATAGTTTAAAAAATAAAACAATACCGTAAATTATAGTAGGCCTATGCTATTCCTCAATTTTACTTGTGTATTCAGCCGGCTGACCATGTGAGCCATAATGGCCATTCAAAACATTTTGATATATAGAATATTCGCCTAGTTTGCATTTATTAGGCCTATTATCATTATTATTACTAGCATATTTTACTGTTATATGGAAAGTCAATTCAGTTAATGCAAATTGGATAACTTATTAAGTTATTAGTCCTATTTCAATAATTTCATATACATGTAAGATGATGTATACATCTGCTCGTGATTAAAGCATGGTCAATGCTAATTTGCAACTTCACCATACATGTGTATGTGCAAAGCACTGGTCAAGCGCATCTACAACTTAAATTTGAAATGTGACTATCGGTCACCGGTCACCGATTTTTTTTAACTTTAATTTTAGGTAAGAGTTATTAATAATAATTGAGTAAAGGCCTAAACATGCACGAGAATTAAAAAAGACTTAAAAGCTCTAAGTCAGAGTTAGGTGTTAAGTCCTTATTACATGGCCCTATGGGTAATCACAATATCCATGGCTTGCCATGAACAAGGCTTATTATATGTTAAAGGTCTATCGATTTGTTCATACGTACATTTCTATAATAAGCCTATTTTCCAATTTATAATTTAATTTGTTTAGAGCATAACATGAGTATAGTTATATAATATCTAAACATTTTCAAATGCAACAAGGGAGAGATTAAAGGATCTTTTTTTTATGAAATGTGAGATGAGGTTTTGACCACTCGCAATTAAGTCCTTAATACCTTTGCATGCCCATTTACGATTATATCGGTGTGAGGGGCAAGGCGTGCGGCCGATAGGGATCTCAGGTAAACTGCTTGGGGTGAATACAGGTAAAAAAAAGCAAATTCCATACATTTTTACAAGCATTCGTCAAAGGTATGCAAGTAACAGGAGTTTACGTAAGCCAAAGGGCATGCAACAGCTATAGTAGGCCTACATTTTGCAGTTACGTGTGTATGAATGTATTTTGGGCCTATTCATTTTGGTTAAAAGTTAATGCTTCTCTGATGTGCATGTATATGGGCCTATATCTGTCAATAATATTGGAGGTGATATTTTGGGTCAAACTGGAAAATTTGGAGATACGGCGGATTGCTGATCAGACCTAGTTTACAATACTGGAACTATATACGAGTTGCATGGTCAATGGAATAATTCAGACAAAATTCTATAACATATATATGTATAGGCAAATCTTGACCAATGGTCAACAAGTATCCAGGAATCATTTTGAAACTGCTCATAAGAAAATAATTTTCAAATTTGTAGATATACCAGAAGAGGGCGTCCGCTTGTTTCCAACGCCTCCTTCGACCCCAGTGGCCATTCCAGATCGGGGTCATCTGCTACTGACCTCACTTCCGGTTCACCTGCCGAGAATGGCGGCGACCATCTTTTCCCAGCAAGGAGCTGCAGTTCGAACCGGATCTCGCCACTCTTCGGCCTTCAGCGCCGTTTTGCCGTCAAACCCCTCAGCGGCGACGTTTTCCGTTTCGTCGCCGCTACATGAGATCGCCACGGCACATCAGCGCAATCTACAACTGGCACTTCACTTCCGCCAGGAAAACGAACTGCTACAGCGGATGTCCTCTGCCATGACCCTACCGAGGGTAGTGGTCAGTCCCCTTGGACCACGTCAGGAAGGGTCCAAAGGAATCAAGCCCAAGAAAAAATTCGACTTCGCCCATTTGGCTGAATCGGCGACCAAAGAAGATCGCGACGAGGACGACCCCAAAGCGGAAATGCAGCACCAGCGCCCCCTGCCGGCCGGTCCCATGTCCGTGGTCACTAGTCACAACTTTCCTCTGCTGATGGCACCCATGTACGGCGCTTCGGCTTGCAACATAAAGCATGGGCTTGAACGAAAGTTCCTCCGAGCAACGAGATCCACAAGACCCAGGAAGGAATTTGTGTGCAAATTCTGTCAACGGCGCTTCACCAAATCGTATAACCTATTAATCCACGAAAGGACCCACACAGATGAAAGGCCCTACACCTGCGACATCTGTGGAAAAGCATTCCGAAGGCAGGACCATCTTAGGGACCACAGGTAAGGAATACTCAAAATGAAACAATCTAACTTTCAATTCAATTCTGATTCAATTCAAATCAGTATCCTACATTCTGCATACAAATACCATATGGGTGTAATCCCTCACATCAGGGGTGTCCCCTTATTACTGCATGCAAAGGGGGGCAATTCCCACAATTAGGAGTAAGAGCAGTAAGCTTACTTGAGGCAAGCTCAAGGTAGTTCCATTGATTTAGTTTCCATTGATTAAAATTATTTTGATGAATAAAATATATTATTATTATTATTTACTTCCCAGGACCAAATTTTATAATAGGTGTATTTTGGCATTATGACCGTGTAACCATTTGTAGCTGTACTGTATCTGAAGCGTTTTTGTGATAGCCTCTGTCGTTTTGGTGTGCAGGATCACAGTAAAGGTAACAAAAAAAAAGGTTACCCACTCGTGATCTACCTAAAATAGGTGCAGCTAGTGTACCAAATGACTAAAATGAGATCACAGAAAAACACATTTAGCAGTGCATTCTCGTGTTTGCAGGTTTTCACATGTATTGGATCACATGCAAAAGTACATGATCCGATCACAACGCCAAAATGCGCACATAATTTCCCAAATTGAGCTGTGCGGCAAGTTCAAGGTAGTTTCATAGCTTTTTTTGCCAAATAAATACTCATTGTAACTACCTGGGAATTATAGTTAAAATTTAAACAGTACCGAGTTGGAAAAGTCAAGATAGCCTATATAGTTCCCCAGTAATTTTACTTTGTTTATTTTGCCAAATCCAATATCATTTCATTGAATTCTGCTTGTAGCAAACTCAAGGTAGTTACATGGTAACAGCCTATTATCTATAGGGTTAACCGCAAGTTTAACAGACTCCCAACCTTTCGGTAAGCATTTTAAAAGGTATCAGAGACTCAATTAAATCGTAAAACAATTAATTTGGGCACTTAAAAGGTAAACTGGAAATAGCTCAAAGCCACATAAATATAAACATTAAGGAAAAAAGTTCCTGAACCCCAACAGAATCGTAAAAGTATCGGAAGTATCCAAATAGATAAAAATGCCAAAAAATACATAAATTACATTATCGTGAATCAACCTTTCTACAAATTTAAAATTTCAACAGAATTTACATCTGGATAGAATCTGGTTGAACTTGAAATTTTTTTTAGAAAATCATTAAAATTTTCTAAAATTTTCTGAAAAATATGCTCGGATCATAAAATTCCATGTATGATGTAGCATTGTGTTTTATGGTAATTATAGGTACATCCATTCCAAGGAGAAGCCCTTCAAGTGCCACGAGTGCGGCAAGGGGTTCTGCCAGTCTCGGACACTGGCCGTCCACAAGATCCTGCACATGGAAGACTCTCCTCACAAGTGTCCGACGTGCGGCCGGAGTTTCAACCAGAGGAGCAACCTCAAGACCCACCTGTTGACCCACACGGACATCAAGCCCTACAACTGCGCCCACTGCGGCAAGGTGTTCCGTAGGAACTGTGACCTGCGCAGGCACAGCCTGACGCATAGCCTTCGGCAAATGGGCGGAACTTGTTTGACCCTGGCTAACCTAAACCCCATAATTCCCTCGGCGTGATGGACTCCTTTCGGTTTCCCTCGCACTGTGTCACTGTGATCTCGCCATCTTTAAATGTGCATTCAATTAGGTGATGCTTTTTGGACCTTATATTTGTGATAATTGTGAATTCCGTGTAAAAAAAAAATGCTAAAATTTAAAACAGAAAATGTTTTATATAATGGATTTGACCAGAAAAATGTAAGGAAAAATAATTCAGGTTGGCAGGATTTGACTATATGGTACTTGGTACTTGACAAAAAGTTCAGGTTTAAATATTTGTTTGTTTGTTGTTTATATTTGTTTTGTTTGAACATTGTTGCTTCAAGTATCGGTTTTAAAAACTAAAATAAAAACGTTCCATGCACTGTTATATGCCATCACTGTTTCAGTATTTGTCAAACAGCAAAGCACGGGGAAAGGGAAAGTCTCACTTTATAAAAAGTTATTTTTAAAATAAAGACAAAATTAAGTTAATAAGAGAATTGAAATGAAAATTTTAATCAGACTTACTTAGGCGTGTTAGGCATTTCATATCTTTGCAGATATCTGAGTGAGGTCTTGTCACACCTTTCAGATATCCTTATATCTAACGTGTGTGATGTTGCGGAACGAAAGTAAAGATGGCGGCGACATATTCCAAATGCATCACATATGCTACGCCCTCTACATCAATTCAAATCGTTCGCATATAGGGCCTAATTGGTACAGCCATTTTACTTTTTGACGTGTTAGGTAGCTCAAGTCACGTGACCATCCAGACAAATAGATTTCTTATAAGATTTCTCTAATGCCGGACACTACTGCATCCGGGTGAGTGACGTCACATTGTAATGCCAAACATTTAAGGCAAGTTTCTTGTAAGATGCTGGTAGATTTGCTGCGTAGAGCTGCTAGATTTGTTAAGGGTAATTACCAAAGGACCGCTAGTGTGACCGAGATGCTACATTCTCTAAATTG
>JAQIXP010004969.1:0-10911 GCA_034700285.1 Proteroiulus fuscus | reverse complement strand
CTGACAGAATACAGATTTCAATGACTTAAATAAATACAAGTTTCCAATGGCTTTCCCTGACAGAATACAGATTTCAATGGTTTCCTGGGGAAAAGTTTTCATTGGCTTTTCCTAACAAAGCACAGTTTTCAATAGCTTTCCCTGATCAATGAAGTTTTTCAATGCCTTCCCTGATAAAACACAATTTCCCATGTGGCCTTTAACTTAGCAATTTTCTACGCCTTCCTCTACCAAAACCAAATGTGTAATGAGTTTCCCTGATAAAAACTTTTCAATGACTTTCCTTGTCAAAGAATTTTGCAATGACTTTCCCTGATCAATAAAGCCTTCCCAGATAAAACACAATTTTCCATTGCATTTCCTAAACAATTTGCCATGCCTTTCTCTGCCAAATCCTAATTTCTAATGACTTTCCATGACAATACACAGTTTTTCAATGACTACCCTGACAATTAAAATCTTCAATGACTTTCTCTGACAAAAATGTACACTAACACAAGCATTAAAATTAAAAAAAAAGGAAAATTAGGAAATCATATTTAATTTTACGATATAATTGGATTTATTAAAATTTCCCTGACTTTTTTATTATTGCAAATCTTCCCCTAACTTTCCATGTCAGTACGAACCCAACTAGGTAATACTAAAAATACGAAATTTAATTTATTTAAAATACATTTATTTTGGATTTAAATTTAATACTTTCCCCTTAAACACAAAAGCAGGCAAAATGGGGTTACAAGTACAGACCCAATAAAAAAAAAATGCAAGCATTTTGTGCATAAGATTTAATTTAAGTCATAATTATGTTGAGGGTGAATTATAGTTTGTTTTTAATTACATAATAAGTTGGCCTCCTTTTTTTAAAATATAATTATACTCATTTTATTGCCACTCAACACTATATATTATATATTTAATTTAAATTTGGTAAAAGAAAGTATGCAAGACGTGATATCCTGTTGCAGGTTGCCTCAAATTAAAATAAAATATAGTAGGAGTTGGGGAAGGGGGGGTAGAAGGGAAGGGGGACGAAGGGGGCCCAAACACGGATTTTTGGGGGGCGATTGCGGAAATTAGTTATAATTGAATTAAAACCTATTAAGTCAGGCGGTTATATTTTATCCACCCCCTCTCGCAGAATGTAAAGATTCACAGCAGGGTGGATATAAAGTCATGATCTCTTTTAGAAACTCATAAAACTCAAAAGTTGTTAATTAACTATGATTTAAAAGTTAAGTATATTAAACGTTTATAACAGATCAAAACGTAGAAATATATTAATAATGTTGGACTTAAAATTCACCATTAATTGAGAAATCACCATTTTTATGTGAGAAATATGGGCGGCGCCATATTGCCTGATGATCTCAGGAATGCCTGAATCGTAAAATCTCAGAACTTTAAAGCGCCATCTGTTAGCGATGAGAGAAAGGTTCACTATTGGAAATTTTTCAAATTTGGCTTTCCTTTCCTTTATGCAATAATGCATACAAAAGAAAAAATATAGAATAAATGTATTCCAAAAAAAAATTTAAAGTAATTAACTAATTCCAAAAAAAAATAGAATAAATGTATTCCTACAAAAATAGAATAAACTAATTCCAAAAAATAGAATAAAATTTATTAAAAAAAATTAGAACAACTGTATTCCAAAAAAAAAACGAATAAATACATTCAAAAAAAATAGAATAAATGCATTAAAAAAAGAATTAAATACATTCCACAAAAAAATAGAATTAACTATATTCCAAAAAAAATGTATACAAACTAATTCCAAAAAATAGAATAAATACATTCAAAAAAAAATAGAATAAATGCATTAAAAAAAGAATTAAATACATTTTCCACAAAAAAATAGTATTAACTATATTCCAAAAAAAAAAGTATATAATAAATTAATTCCAAAAAAAATAGAATAAAAGTATTCCAAAAACGCTATAGGTATTTAATAAATTGTATGCCTGAAATGATTCACATAAAACTAGCCCAGAAATAAAGCTACTAAATAAACTCCTGGGCTACTTTAAAAAAAATCGCGCTCGTTTGTGTTTTTTACCTTACTTTTAAAAATGACTCAAAGAAGTCATTTTGATCTCGTTAGGGTCTACTTTATTTTCGCTTCATTTGTTATTTAATAAAAATCCGATTGAGAAACTATTGTCTCCTATTAAATGTTGTTTGTTTCTTTTCTCAAAAAAAAAGCGCCTCCTTTTACGCAAAATATGTTTGTATTTTTCCTATTGAAATAACAATGACAGATGGGATTGTATAAATGGATAAATAAATCTCTTTTCTATGAAGTTTTACTATGGGGAAAACACATTGTATAAGGTCAGTCAGTCATACACAACAACAGTTGGCATCAATTTCATTGCCATCTGTTTAACACACACAAAAAGCAATAGAAGAAAGAAAAAAAATGTGAGAAAATTGAAAAGCATGAAAATGAAGTTCAACAAATATAAGAAAAAGAGGAAAGTAAGAAAAGTCTTTGCATTACTCACTTTGGGCTAATCATGCATCTATTCCACATGGAACATGTTTAGAAAATTCGAATGAGTGCGTCTATTCCACATGGAACATGTTTAGAAAATTTGAATGAGTGCGTCAATTCCACATGGAAAATGTTTAGAAAATTCGAATGAGTGCGTTCATTCTACATGGAACATGTTTAGAAAATTCGAATGAGTGCGTCTATTTCACATGGGACATGTTTAGAAAATTGGAATGAGTGCTGTTCATTCTACATGGGACAATTTTAGAAAATTCCACATGTGGCATGGTTATTTCATTCCACATGTTAAATTATATCAATTCTAATTTATCAAACGTGCATTTTTAATGCACTATTAGAATGATGGGGTGGGGAAAAAAATTACAGAGGTAAAAATGATGTATATTTAGGGGTCCAGTCGAGTTGTTAGCTTAATGAAATATACAATTTCTGTTTGTTCTTTTGACATAGATCCAATTTGACAAACGTCTATTGCGTGTATTATTTCAGCCTTCTGTCAAACTCGGTTAGTTTCCATCTCATCAAACGCTGATCCTTATCACATAATATACTTAACTAGGAATAAAAATATTAAAATAGTTCCCCCCCCCCCAACTATTGTTTTTTTTTTAATTCTTCTTTCCAATTTAACTTTCCTTTGTTGCAAACAAACTTTTCACCAGACGAGAACAAGCAATGTTCATCGGAAGAATTAAGTCCATAATCCATATTTTCCGCTTTGTTTTGTTTTTTCCTGGATTTAAAACAATTTTTAACGTGGGTCCCTCATTATATCAATGAATGATTTTCCCTCTGTGTGTGTGTATTATATGGGGTGGGGAAATAGTGAATGCACCTAATATAGGTTTCTGAATATAACAGGGGGTAAAAGGAGAAAAGAGAGGGAGAACACGTGCTCTTCTTATAGAGAGAGATGCTGTGTCTACATATATGGGACAAACCCTATTGTGACTCATAATAACAATCCATTTGATAACAAATGAAATAACTCTTTTATATAAATATTATTCTAGTCGATGCTTTTTAAATCAATAATGCTTCACTTTTCCTCGGATCTGCATTCATGATCCAATGCCGGATGTCTCGAAAACCATATATACATCATGGAACACCGAGAATTTTATGTTCCAACTATTTGGTGATTAACATAAAATGGAACGTGAGTTTTCTCCTGTTCCAATCTTAGGTAATACTGAGATAATTGTTCTAATATAGTGATCTTGGAAGTGTCCCTAATGAAACTAAAGTTATACAGAAATTGATTTAACCAATACAATTTGTTAAAGTTATATACATGTACAGAAGTGAAGATTATAGTGACTATATATCCAACAAGACATCATTCATAAAAGTTGCATGTTGTCAAGTTTTATCTTTTAAAAATTGCTAGTGAAATAGATTTTCAACCTAATTGAAGAATACGTATAAGGCATAATTGGTATAAAAGGTATACAATTTGAAAATAAACAACGTTAACATTGTTTATTTCCAAATTATATACCTTTTTTTCCATAAAAACGCTGTTATTAACTCATTCGCTATACTTGTGAATTAAGCCATCGATACCCTATTGTATAGAGATGCTTAATATATATGCTTCTAAACTGTCTCATAGATGGTAGCACATATTTTGAGTATTTTATAAATATATATATATATGACAATATATGCATGCATGAGGCAAGTGCATGATTCTTGAATCTATATAGTAATTAACATTAAATCGAATTCGAATTCGAATTATTTATTCCAAACTATGCTGATACTTAGAATAAAATGGAACGCGCAAGATTTTTAATTCCAAACTATACTGACAAATGGAATGCACAATTCCAAACTACTGACAAATGGAATGCGCGCGTGCTTTTCAAACTTCTAAACGCAATTGTACTTACAAAAAAAATGGAAAGAAATATATAACATAGCATTATATAGCCTCTCACTCCTGTAAGCTTCCAGACAGTTCCAGCATGCATCCTAGTATATATGTAATACTTCATGCCACTGTTAATTAATTAAAGAACGCATATATACATGCATGGGGGGAGGAAGGTTTGATAATCCGATCAACATTTATCACTGCATGATATAAAACATATGTATATACTAGCTGAAATCAGTAGGAAAAAAAGTTATATATATATATAATTAATGGAGGTTGCTGTATACATGTGCAACGTTGGATGCTAAGCATAATAAAACATTACTACTTTTGTGACACACACACGAGTCGCATCATTTTTTTTCCCCCCACGAATTTTTCCGGTATAATTTCTTTAAACGCATGCATGATAACCTTAAACCCCCGAAACGCCACCTCTAATATCAAACGCTATATCGCATGAACCCTAAATGGCAGAAATGCAAAAATCATAAGAGCAATAGGTGACATATGCCAATAACCCAAAACGGGAGGATGGACACTCAGTCGGACAAGAAACGGCGCTTCTGCCTTCTGCCGTTGAGTAATGAACTATTAATGCTTTCAAATATTTCATCGTCGTCGGCCCCAAACATGTGTTTATGTGCTTTTCTCCAATATGAAGAATGACTCTTTAGTCGAGTTGACGCTTATAAGGCCCCCAATGATTTATGTGAACGACCCAAAAAAAAAAAATACGAAAAAAAAATCCCGACTTTTTCCCAATCAATTTCTAGAAAACACATTCATCATCAGCCACTGTTCGCCTGTCACACAAAATTTACTTTTAAAAATCTAGGATTATTCCATTCGCACATGCACGTGGCCTCCTCGGTATAATATCCTGCCCCGAAAAATACATATAGGGCCTATACACCTACCCATAATGCAACATTTACCCTCCCCCCCCCCCCCTCCTTTTCACTCGGTGTCTATATGTACGATATGATATGGAAAGATGATTTTTAAGAAGTGTCTGAAAATGAGGATTTTTAGGGGGCGATTAATCCGGAACGCCTTACAATTTTGACAATTCCCCCCCCCCCCCTTCAAAAAATATAAAAAGGAGGGGGGGGGAGGGAGACAACAACAAACGTGTAAAATGTATATATGTATAAAAAAGTGTCCACCCTAAAAAGTCAAAAAAAAAGAAGAGAATATCTTTTCAATATTTGATATTTATCCATTAATCTAGTGCCTGGACGCGCGCGAGAAAAGAAGACGCGTTCATTCGAAATTTTTCACACGAGGTGAAAAAAAGAACAAGAAGAACGCGGTATGAAAAAGGGACTCTCTCGCCTTCTTTATCACCTGTACTTTTCAGTATGCATGCATATGTGTATAAAATAAGACTCCAGTTCAACGTTTTTAACGGTGGCTCTAAATGCAACGTCGTAAATACTGTTAAGTGCCCCTTAAATCAGGATTTGCTCAGCAGGGTGTTGCCAAAATGAGAATGGAGGAGATGAAGACGTCTGTTTTTAAACTTGAATAAAATGCATCACGGATAAAAGTGGTCGCAGATAAAAATCGAGATTCAAAAATCAGCAGAATCTGCTTAATCTAGAAATCATTTAAATCATGATATAGGTTATATGCACATGGCACTATAGTGCCACCATTAAATCGTGTAACTACTAAAAGCGCCACCTTTCGGTTAGCTTAAAAACTTTGGCCTACTGGATTTTAAAGCAAAATTTGAGAGGGGCTTGTATAGTGAGTGATGCAGGTCCTAAGCAAATGACGCTTGGTCAACAGTAATCTTTGGGATCCGCAGGACCTTGTTCCTCATTAGCTGTGGAAAATGTTCATTTATTCTCATAAAAAGCTGACACCAGCGGGGTACGACTACCCAAGTCACTAGTGACCCAAGTAGTCCTAAGCAAATGAAGCTTGGTCAACAATAACCTCCAACCCATTGTAAGACAGCATGAGAATCATTCATTCGGTTAGCTAACTATGTGCCAAAGCTTAGGGCTGATCGAGTATAAAGTTGACCTGCTCATTCATTTGGTCAGCTAACTATGTACCAAGGCTTATGGTTGATCGAGTAAAGTTGATCTGCAAGTAGTCATAAGCGAATGACGCTTGGTCAACATTAACTTTTAACAAATTGTAAGACAACAGCGTGATCAGACATGCAGGATCCACTTTCACAAGCTCCGAGGATCATTCATTTGGTTAGTTAACTACGTGCCAAGGCTTACGGATGATCGAGTATTATTTGAACTGAACAGATTTTTTAAATTATACTATTCAACGATTTAATAAAAAAAAATGTAATAAAAAAAATTGGATTTAATAATATAATCAATCCAATACATGTTAACAATCAAGTCATAATTTTTTTTAGTTCATTTTTCAAAGGGGAAAATGTTATTTGTTCTATAATATTTGATCAAAACAATACTACGAGCCGAGTCTCCGATGGGAATTTCCCTAAAATAATTGAATAAAAAGCTAAATTAATTGTATTTTCATGGTGAAATTGTTCACAAAAGCACTCCATTGTTAATTTCCTTTGATTTTCGCCGATTCATTTTATTCATTAAAAAGCAAAAAAATGACCAAAATGCATTAAAAAAGGACACGAGAAGAAAAAAAAAAATTCCAGCCAACCTATATTTACTTTTTTTTATTACATTATCATTATAATTGCATTTTTGGTAAATTAAAATTTTCTAATATGCCTATTTCCCATTATAGAAAAACTAACCTAAAACTAGAAGTTTTAATTACCTATATATATTGCAATGCATTTAAACAATTTATCAAAATTAAGTTTATTAAAACACTTCACAATGATAAACATAAACTCATTTGCCTGACTTTAAAATATTTCCCAAAAATAAAAATAAAAAATTGGCCCACATTTCCTATTTCTAATTGGCCTTTGCCTGATTTTTTTTTCTTTTTTTTTTAGGCAAGTAAAACTTTAAACTGCCTGACTATCTTGAACATTTCTTAAAATAAACTAATTTGCTTAACTTCTTTGCTTTCTTAGCAAAATTTTTTTTCATCTTTCTTGACTTTTGCTGATTTTCTCAAAATAAAAACGTATTTGCCTGACTTTGCCTTGATATTTAAGGTAATTTAAACCAATTTGCCTAATTTATTTGCTTTATTTTCTTTAGCAAAACTATATTTTCTCAGGAAAGCTCATCCTGCCTAACTTTGCCTTAAGTCACATTTAAGATAAATTAATTTGCCTAACTTATTTGCCTTACTTTCAAACAAAACTTTTTCATCTTTCTTGACTTTTGACCTTATTTTCTCAAAAAAAACTTCATCTTGTCTGACTTTACCCTGACAACATATAAAAACAATTATTTGTCTAACTTCTTTGCCTTACTTTCTAACAAAACTTTTTCATCTTTCTTGACTTTTGACCTTATTTTCTCAAAAAAAACTTCATCTTGTCTGACTTTACCCTGACAACATATAAAAACAATTATTTGTCTAACTTCTTTGCCTTACTTTCTAACAAAACTTTTTCATCTTTCTTGACTTTTGACCTTATTTTCTCAAAAAAACTTCATCTTGTCTGACTTTACCTTGACAATATAAAAAAACAATTATTTGCCTAACTTCTTTGCATTACTTTCTAACAAAACTTTTTCATCTTTCTTGACTTTTGACCTTATTTTCTCAAAAAAAACTTCATCTTGTCTGACTTTACCCTGACAATATAAAAAAACAATTATTTGCCTAACTTCTTTGCCTTACTTTCTAACAAAACTTTTTCATCTTTCTTGACTTTTGCGTGATTTTATTAATGAAACATCAGCTTGCCTGACTCAAAATAAACTAATCTGCCTAACTTATTGCTTCATTTAAATTCTACCTAACAAAAATTCAACTTGCCTGACTTTACTCTGACAATTAATATAAAAAAAACAATTATTTGTCTAACTTCTTTGCCTTACTTTCTAACAAAACCTTTTCATCTTTCTTGACTTTTGCCTGATTTTCACAACGAAACATCCTCTTGCCTGACTCAAAATGAACTAATCTGCCTAACTTATTTGCCTTATTTAAATTCTACCTTACATTTTACTACAAAAAAACATGTAATCTGTCCACAGTTCTTTTTCTCAAGTCAGGGCATTTCATAAAATCATCCTACTTCTTTAATCGCCAATTGTCTTAAATTTTTCAACTTTCCTGCCTGTTCCCTGACATTTCCAAACAATAATTTGCCTAACTTTTTCATCCTGCCTACTTTTTCAAACCACTGGCAACCCTGCCTTTAATACAAAAAAACAGCACCCCAGTGATATACCATATTCATACACAAGATAAAACTGTTATTTTTTTTTTCCACAAAATATAAAAAAACAACTCGGGAACCAGATCGGTCATGCTTGGTCAAGACGTCGTTATTGGACATCGGATTTACTCTCGGATTTTTTTCCCCTTCCCATCCAAGTAGGAAATATGAAAAATGTAGACAGATAGACAAATGCATAGATTATGTTTTAGGATTCAATTTCAAGGCCTGTCAATGAAGCGCCACACACCAATTTGACCCAAGGACCCACCGTCTTTTTTTAAAAGGCACCATTTTGCAAAAAAAAAGATAAAAATAAAAAAAAAAAAACCAGATCTATCCAACTGTACTAAAAACCCCCCAAAATACAAATAAAAGCAAAAATTGTATATCGAGAAGGAGAAAAAAAAAAGATTGAGTATATAGTTGGGGGGGGGGGGGAGAAAGGAGGGGGGAGGGGGAATATTACAATTATATAAGACCACAAAAATATCATAAAAAAACATCAGAAATAATGTTACCATTGATGGATGAGGTTGTTCAAAAAAGCACAAAAAAGCTCTCTTTTTTACCATACACATTTGACCTTTTTTAGGAGGGGATAATAGGGGGAGGAGGGGGGGTGGTTAGGGGGGTGAAAGGGCAAAGGGATTTAAGGGGATGGGGGAGGGGGGGTTAAAAAATAACTGACGTGTCATATATAAGGGATTCCCATTCAATCTCTGACTTTATACTATTTATATTATACCACAAAACTATCCCGAGTGAGAAATATTTATGATTTAAGAAGTGAAAAATCCAAAACAAATAAAAAATAGGAATATTGCCAAAATAAAAACAAAAATAAAAAAAATGCCAGATGGGAAAAAATAAATTCTAACAAATGTTGAATTTCAAAATAAATGGGGGGGATATAAATAACATTGCATGGTTTCTGTCATAGGAATTACAGGACATTTTTTTCTCAAAAATATAGAGATATATCAGAAAGATTATTTCAAAAAAATAAAATAAATGAATTTCATATAAAAAACATTTACTAAAATATAAGAATATTATATAAATCATTTCCATAAAATAAAAGTCCTGATTATAATATAAATATTTACTAAATATAATGGGACTATTAAATAATTTCTTTTAAATAAAAATTACTAATATATTATGCACATTTTTTCCCTCGAAATATAGGAATATTGTATAAATTGTTTTTTCAAATATAGAGGAATATTAAATAATTAAATTTTAAAATATTTAGTACTATATATGATGCACATTTTTCTCAAAATAGAGGAATATTGTAAAACTTATTTTCTCAAAATAGAGGAATATTGTAAAACTTATTTTTCAAAAATATAGGAATATTAGGTCTACTAAAAAAATTTTTTTTCTAAATAACCCTCCTTGTAAATAACATTTCAACATTAAATAGGCTACTTTTTACAAAATAATGGCTACTTTCAAAAATTGAATATTCTAGAAACTCATAATAAATTATAACAATATTCAATAATTTTCTGCCAATAAATTATATAACGAAGGAATATTATTATTATTTTTTTTTTAAATTTAGTATTAATATCACTGAGAAATTTCTTCTCAAAAAAATTGAAATATTATTGACATGTTTTCCAAAAAATGTCAAAACATGTTTTTAAAAGAAAATGTAAATTTTACAGAATAATTTTTTTCGTAAAATAATGAAATAATCTGGTCATTTTTCACAAATATATACCATGCAAGAAAGATACATACATAATTGATTAATTATTTTTCTCAAAAAAAAAAAACAAGAAACCAAAACAACATTGAATAAAATTGTTTCCAAAAATATGGTAACATTAAAAAATGCATGTGATTTGATATTTTTGTGAAAAAAATGTATGAATAGCATAACAATGTTGATAGTATAATTATTATTATTATTATTGAAGTTACTGTACATATGATTTTAACAGATTCTCAATTTAATGCAATGAAAATATAAATTTCTCACAGAAATAATGTGTTCATGGTTTCAAATCCCATGCATGTGAATGCAATATGAGGGGGGTCACCCATAAACATCAGGTTAAAAGTATGCTATAATACAGACTATATAGGGGGCATGGTTGTACCAACATTTAAGGGACAGTCTCACTTTGTAACAAGTTATTTTTAAACAGTACACAATTACTAGATATTAATTTCTGTGCCAATAAT
>JAQIXP010004968.1:0-10912 GCA_034700285.1 Proteroiulus fuscus | reverse complement strand
TAAGTAATTTGCACTCCAAGTTGTGTTCTGGAGTGCAAAGTTTGCACTTGGCTAAAAATGTTAAGATTCGACCCCTGTTATTACCGCACATGTATGCTCAGTAAATTATTTCTTACCCCCGGTATTTTAAACAGCATTATGTAAATATTGACTAGCCTGCATTGAAAACGTTAGTATCAATCAAAACTAGAAAAAAAATTTTCATCTGAAGTCCGTAAATGTATATTAACAACTTGCAATGAGAGAAAAATAAACTACTTACGTTGTTAGTTATGCCACCTGGTAATAATTAAGTGATCAGCAAATAAATAATTTTAATTTTAGCATTTATAAGGTAAGTAAATTAATAATGAAATACGATTTCCAAAGAAAGATGCAAAAACAGCAATTGATGTGATATTTTAATTGTAACCAAGCCTAACAATTTTAATTAATTTTGAATGGTGCCTGGTTACAGACTTACAAAAACTAATGTAGGCCTATACATCATTGGAATTTTTACATGAAGCGATGGAAACCTACAGTTCATGTTTTTAATTTGCATTAATCATCTGGCAAACAGCCACTCCAATAGTTTGGATCCAGGGCACACATTCCGCAAAAGAAGTCATAAGGAGTCGTTGTTAAAACACCCATCCTGCAATTTCCAAATCAAAATTTTCACCAACTCTAGTGAAAACTAAATATTCCTCCACGCCAAATACGATTCAATCAAATCAGAGCAAATACAGTGTAGGCCTACCATAGACGCCAATATTTTTGCTTTACCCAATCTTTACTTTTGCAACCCCAAAAAAACATCATCTCACAATTTTTCATCTAAGGCTTGTTGAGAGCGAACATGTTGATGAAAAAAAATGGGACAAGACCTACATAAGACTAAAAGGGTTTTTTAAGGAGGAATAATTATTATGGGGGGATAGGGGGTTACTGGTCCCCCGGGATAGGGGGTTACTGGTCCCCCGTCCGGGGGACGTTTTACAAAATGTGCGAGTCCATATAGGCCTACAGCGCAATACGTTGTTCCAGTGAACTCAATTTGGAAGTGGGCCAAAATTCTCGCGATGCCAACCAGCACATAACATCACAACCAGCACAAATTCAAGGGCATCGAATGAGTTCAATTTCGCTAAACCGAATTTGAAAACAAAATGACTTTTTAAAAATGATCACCAGGAGTTCACGGGGTACGCCAATAACAACACATGTTGCATATTAGCCCAAATTGGACTGGATGTAGGGAAGAATTCAGTAAGGGCTGGGGTAGTCCATAAATTTCATTTGCATAAAAGCTAAATTTTACATTCTCTCTCCCCCGTGACATTGTTCAGGAACAATTCCCCCCCCCCACGTTTGCAAGTTAAAATTAGTCTTTATAGTAAGAATATGCTTGAATGCACGTATCCTTACCAAAGGTGAGTGGCATAATCATTTGGAAGAAGGTAATACCCTTCCCAAACCAGACATTGTTATGGTAAAATGCAGGAATGTCAAGATATGGGAATACCAAAGGTTGTGATATTTACAATTACAAATATTTAACAATTATAGGCCTATGTCAAATCAAGGCAGTTTTTTTCAAAATTTTAACCAATTACTGGAGAAATTTATCCGCCATCACAGTGTGCTATATCTGCTACCTACATTTAATTAACAGGGCCAAAAGACTTCTAAGTTTCTATTTAAGTTATAATATTCTAGCATTCATCAAAGAGATATAGGCCTATATAGATATCTATATAGACATATAGTTTGGCTCATCTGAACATGATCTAAGTCAGTGTATTCCTATGGTAAAAATTTATATACTTTAAGGTCAGACATAGTATAGCAAATAACATGTACCGCCATTTTAGTACGGGCTAAACAGTAGTTTAAAGTTAGTCATCATAGATGGCGCTTGACTTTAGAGACACGAAAATCGATAAATGAAACAATGGACTCCGGTTGTTGTTTTTTTGTTTTGCATTTACGTACACACGTTTTTAAAAGGAGCATTGGGGAAAATTCCAAAGTATTAACTCACTTTTTCTTACATGGATATTAAAAAACTTGGCTATTTTCCAAAAAAAGGATTTCCCAATGGATGACCCCAAATAACAGGGGTCGACGACGTACTCCACCTTGAGGGTCCCCCAGTTTAAAAAGAACGGATTCGTCATGCATTTGGCCTCCATATATAAATGAAAAGAGCATTATTTAAAACCCAGGCTTATTTAGAAAAAAAAATTAAAAGTAGACAGAACAATGGGAGTTTCGCTATAGGGTTGAAATAAAACTGCATTCATAAAGACCAAAGAAATGCATTACGTATTCGGGTGTGTACATCACAAACTGTCCACTTTAAAATAGGCCAACCTAAAAGATCTCTCTCTATAACAATGTGCATATGTATTTTATCATGTAGGCCTAAGTCCAACTTTTAATTTCTCATTTTTTAAAAGATGTAAGCCTTGCTAATCTTTACACCAAGCTAGCTCAAAATTCAGTGCACCATTTTCCATTAAAATTTGAAATCAACAGGAAAAAAATGTAGCCTATTGGCTAACATGACATTTGGGGCATTCCCTTCCCCCCCCACCCCCCACATCCTTCCCTAATTTAACATTAACATATGCATTTTTATCACAATGAATTCTTTTTGCAAAGTTCAACACATAGACATTCTGAAACCTCCTGAAATTTGTCACAAACTAATCTAAGTTCTATGAAAAAAAATAAGCAAGGTCGCAATAAATGCAGGCAAGCCGTCACTTAGAATGAATGATCCTCCCTATGACATCACAAAGGTGACGACAATGGCTACTCTCAATGGGCGGATATTTTCATCACTTCTTGCAGGCATAATTATCATAATTAAAGAACAATCTCTAAAGGTAAAAACCATTGCTACTTATTTTTACTTATAAAGTTATTTTTTATTAAAAGCAATTTTAAACTGCGCTCAGTTTGCTTATCATTCATTATTATATGTAAGACAAATGTACAGACTGGCATTTGAGTGACACCAACGCCACACTGTATCCATTGCACTTTTTTAAAGTATAATTTCACAATCTGGAGCAGTGAGGGGCCACTAACAGAACCATTTTCTTGATTGTGTTACACTATTCCCAAGCTTACTGAAAAATAAGCAATAGTAGGCCTATAGTTTCACTACAAAATGGCTTCTGAAGAGATACTATACAGGTGGCTCACCACCATCATTCTAAGCCACCCAAATTGACTGTTTCAAGTAGGCTATCTTTCGGGCAAGGCGACTAGGAGAAAAACATCTAATTTGGGCTGGCATTGGGCCCAAATTTAGAAGGTCAGGGTGGTATCATCAAATTGAATAATGACAATTGAATCATTGGAAAGTATTAATCCTCTAAAATTACTCGTTCAACCGGTTTCCGGCCCATCAACATGAATCAAAATATATTTCCAAAATCAGAAAACGGTTATCGACTGCCAAGTATGTTAAATTGGGAGTAAAAATCAGTGGATTAATCTTATAATAAAAAATACAAATAAGCTTACTATCCCAGCACACGGGTACGCCTGTATCAAGCGAGGCAGAAAACGTGGTAACCCCCAAACAGTCAAAATTGTTGCCCCTTTTTTTTCTAAAAGAACAATAAAGAACTAGCCAGTTGACCCCTTTCTGCAAGAACGGCATAGTTGCCCTCCCCCTGCCATTTTTAACCTTCGTTTATTATTCCAGTTGTATGTATACGCCATGGCAATAACGTTAGATCTCAGCTTAGGTCATCATATGTAACAGTTATACATTATTTTTTTAGAAAATTGTGAGCTTGGACAAAGTTTAATTAAATAAAAGTTAATGTTCTTGAAGTCAGTTTGTCTGAAGCAATCTGAGCTGTACTGCAGGCCTACTTTTCTTGTATTTCCCAAATTCCCATTAAAATTTAAGATTTGCAAGGTGGGGCTCTATTTGAGAATTGGGTGCAGAAATTGTTTATTCGCGAGCTCGCTTTAGTGAGCAAAGCTGCTTCCCTCTGAAAACAAAAATACAGATTTCCTACAGGCTAGTATGTTTCAATAATTTTTGGACCTGGATCTGCCACCAGTTTTATTTCGTTCGTTTACAGTTGCCATCCATGGGGGCTTCCATTGGCTTTCTGTGGAATGGCAAGCATTATGAATTCACTTGCTACCACCAAATGGTTGCAAGTGTCTGCAAACCTTTGGTGATGGTGAGGTGGATTTTTATGGACAACTTAACTGAGGTGACATTGAACGCCCAACTGCAGACAATGAGGAAATGAAGGGAGTAAGAAAAACATGAGGAGATAGTAAGGAGGGAAGCAATGCAGTCGTAGCCGACTTTTAGTGGTACTGTCACGAAAACCATAGTCAAGGCAGCCGGCTTTGGAAGAGAACCCAGGTCTCCCAAGTGCCAGACGGGATGCAAACGTTTGGCGAAAATTCCTTTTGGTAGACACCCGTCTGAATATTCTCAAACTATTGAGGTTTTTGCAGCATAGAACAGATTCCTTTGATCTACCGACTTCAGCTGGAACACTGATAAATGCTTACAAACGTTTGCAAGGGTTGAAGTATTGGTTGAGTTGCACGCTAATGACGTCGCCACTCAAAAAACATTGAATTTGCAAACATTTTGTGCACTTGGTGGAAACGTACATTTTGGATTTCAGTAGCAGACAAACCTTAACTTAAAAAGTTTGACATATGGTATGCTCCAGACAGTCAATGGAAGTTCTCATGAGTCTGAACAACTGCAAACGGTCAAACTGAAACTGCTGCTAGGTGGAGGACCCAAGTCCAAAAAATGATTGAAACTGAGTAGGTCTATAACCAGTCTCAATCATCCAGACTCTTATCCGTCTTATGGATAAGCAGCTCCCATTGAGCTGACAAAATTGTTTTACTTTTAGGTATACACTTATTTAACCCGTTTGCTGATTTTTTCACAGCCTTTCCACAAATCTGCCCGTGAGTCTGTGACTTTTACTGAACTGGACAGTTATTTTCCCCAGTCATCTATAGGGCTTGGAGATCATGACCCCCTCTACTCTCAAATATGAACCATGGTGACTAAAGACTAAAGAAAAGAGCCTTTAGTTTTACAAAACTTAACAATGGTACAGCTCCAGTCGAGATGAATATAAGGCCAAATCACAATCTTTCTGCTTTTATGTATTGAACATTTGTTATGAAGCATTACACATATCAAGAGAGAAGCAAAAGCACTTGATGGAAACTTTTCGAATGAGCCTCGAAGGCTAGCAATGATTAAAATAGGCTTATTCAATCTTTACCTTTTAATTTCGTTTTTCCTCGAAAAAATGCCAACCGACCGCGAGACATACTGTCAGCTATCTTATCCACACTTCACGTTATTAAGAAACACGCTTACAAAGTTCCAAGCACAAAATGCAGACATTTCTACATGGTGTTCTAAACTGCAATCTTTTTAAGCCTATAAACTTTCGGAAGCTAAAGTACGATACCCGAAAAAATATCCTCTCGTTGCGGCCGAATAAATGAGAGATTCCTATTTTAACACTATTTCACTTATCCTTAATGTGTTACTTCATAGCGAACATTTTCACTTAAATCCATTTTCAAAATCCACGCAAATAAGGCAGTGATTTTGCCTTTTCAAAAACCCTTTCATCGCGAATTCCACAACACATACCGTAAATCGTATATCAGTGCATGAGCAACACTGTAATGCTACATTGAAAGCAGTGGAGGAAGATACTAGGAAGCAATGCACAGACTACGAACACATTTCTTTCCTCCAAATCAAAAACCTAAATTCAGAAATTGAAATTACGAAACATTTTACGACCGTAAACTCAATCATCAACACTTTTCAGTCTCATTTCGTAGCTAAAACAACTGGTGGGCTCATACAGCGAAGCTTTTCTACATGGCTGTATTTTCGTAAGGCTATGGTATTACGATTAACTGAGATGGCCACTAGAAGGAGCTGACAACATGCTGTTACTTAAGCAGCTTTTAAACTTACTGCATTTCAACTTGAAATACAGATTATAATATGATGAATAAAAACTGGGTAATTCTCCAACCTACCTATTATTACAACTGGGTAATTGTTAAGAACTTTAAAAAATGCATAAAAGATAAAAAACGGTGCATAAATTTGTTCATGACAGATTTTCTACATATATGGTTACGGCTATATAACTTGCTATATGAAGGCTATATGGTGGGCCTACTAGGTATTCATTAAATCATCTGACTTTCTCAAAAATTCAATAAGATTTTTCTTTATTTTTGAAATAAAAATATCAAATTTTTAGCACAATTCAAATGCAACAGTCAACGACAGCCACTGTTGGAGATAGCAACCTGTTAAAAGCGCCACCATACATTAAATGCATTTACACTGGACTAAAATAAATGGCCTTTGGGTTAAATGACGCCTCAGAGATGGCACATTATAGGTCAAACGTACATCACGTGACCATCTCGAAAACAAAAGAAGTCCATCTTTAATGATGACCACACGTTAAATGCATTCATCTATTTGGGGAGCTCCGCGAGAGGCCAAGAATGGCACCCTGTAGGCAAGACTATATACATCATACATGTACTTGCCAATTATTATGTCATACTGCATGTTTGAACGAATACAGGCTATATAATGTCAAAGAAAAATTGAAAACATTTTAGGCCTATACACCTATTCTGAGTGATAACAGCTTGAAACTCACACTTTAGTAATTAACCTAATTTAAAGAATATCCTTCAACACTCCTGAGTTGCATAAATCGTGCCAATTAAGCCCAGGGTACCTGCCTTCGCAGATTGTCTAATAAATATATACCTAGATCATCATTTATTCCCATATAAGCCTCAAGTATTTTTGTCAAGACTGATTAATTAATTCATATTCGACATAGTACTTAGGCTTACACGTAATTCAAAGTATTTTCAATCTTTGCTTGAAGTATTATTATTATTTATAAAATTATTTAAACAATGTAATCAAAGTTACTAGGAACGTACACTGTATACCCTGCAAGTCTGCCCCTGGCCAATGTTATAACCTTATAGAAATAAAAATCAAATCATTTTACAAAAAATATAAAGAGGCCTACGTTGGTGGAAAAAAATTCTAAACACACCAATGCATGTGGATGTATAAAACCATTAAATTAACTGTTGATCAGCGAGACATGGTGATGTCATAATAGATTAAAGGGATCCACATGTAATTTCGGCTAGTTTCCTACATCATTAAATACATTCTTGTTAATATTTCAACTGAATTGGCAAATTTTCATTTAAGTGTCTTATTAGAAAAGTTTATACAACTAGCAACAGAGTGAATAATGACGATGCAGACTTTGTACAATAGCTTACCCTACTATAAACCTTAAATTAAATTTTATAAGTAAAAAAAATTGCATTTCAATGCCAACATAAATTGAATAGAAGCCAGAATACTTCTCATTTAGACTTTCGATTACACAATAGCCATCATCGCGGGTGATC
This sequence comes from Proteroiulus fuscus, assembly GCA_034700285.1. NCBI lineage: Eukaryota > Metazoa > Arthropoda > Diplopoda > Julida > Blaniulidae > Proteroiulus > Proteroiulus fuscus. The sequence continues at coordinate 3,418 of JAQIXP010004968.1, read as the reverse complement.
GTAAAATATGTTCAATTGCTGGCAATTCTAAGATGGTACTAAGGGGTACGCACAATAAGACTGCTGCTAGATATTTGCTCATTTCTTTTTAATTGCAAATCTATTCCGCCATTTATTTTTTAACGGAGTAACCTTGAAAAGCATCACGAAATCCTAAATGAATGGGTAATCAAGCATGTTGTCCTGGATTTTATAATAAAAAAATAGGCCTAGTTCATTGAAGAGAGCATTTTCATTAATACGGTAAAATGAAGAAATCTCTCTCAAAAATAGAAATACTGGTAGGTACAATGAACCCAGGGTTACCATGCTAACTATATAGGAAGTACATGTAAATACTTTTATTTCGACAGTTTTTATATCAATGCGTAGGCTAGTTTACATTTGGGTGCATCCCGAGATAAATACAGTTTACACTCACAAAATAATGTTCGTCATTCGCTAAGACTTGATATAAGCTCTGTTTGGAGGTCATATTTTTTTATTATTTGTAGAGCAAAAACAATATTTTTGAAATAAAATCAACGGACTATATAGTTTTTTTTGCTTGAACAACACCTTTTACCCAGTGCTAGGCAATGCAGATACCAGGGCAGAAATTGTCACAGGTCTGCTAATCAATGTAATCCCCCATTACGTGCAGTAAAAGCTTTTCCCCAATCACGAGCACTGCATTTCATACAAGTTTATTTACTTTCAAACATAACATTTCAAACTTTCTTGCACAAAAACTACTTCAGTCACCATCTATGCTAAATACAAGTTTTTTCAAAAATATTGTAAGCCTATGGTTAAATGACTTAAAAAGCAACCAATTTATGAGTTGGCAAGACCTAACTTTTCTTTCACATATAATTTCGTTTAAAAACTTCCTCGTCATTATAGTACAATTTGCTAGAAAATTTATTCTAATTTCGGTAAATTTATGTCAAAATATAATTACAATATAAAACGAGTCTAGTATAATTTATATAACATTGAGGTGAAGTTCAATTGGATAATTACAAATGCATGGAGCTTCCTTTGAGTACAAGTGCATTAGGTTTCTACTGATAGGTTCCCATCAACAGGAGAAGAACCAAAGTTATTACACAGGAATAGTTTCATATTTTAAAAATACATGTAGGCCTACTTTCACTGATTTGCCCCAATGAGGGGTGCGGTCCCTCATGTAACATCAGTTAAAAAATAGACCCTGCATTGGCAGTCCATTAACTCATATCTTAAATTTTGAATGGAAAATCTGTTGATAAAAGATTAACGAGCGTATCTATATGTTGAAAGTATACGTTACCACACAACAACGCAATTCTCTTCAAGTGAATGTTCAATTGGATTGTCATCGGGATTTAACAAATAAATTGGCCAAATCAATTACCATAACCCTTAAAAAAGGTTCAACCCGAATTTATGCCCAGTCTCCAGGGGTGGATTTAGGGGGGGGGGTGTTTAGGGGGTCGAAACCCCCCCCCCCCCCTTGCCCATGAAAAAATACAGTTTAATACATGTATTTCAATAACTAAATAAAAAATGCAGTTGCTTATAACATAAACCTGCAGTAAAGTCTGTAAAGCCATCAAATTATGAAACAAAAGTGCTGGAAAATAGTAAAAATTGTGGGGAAAACTGAACTTTTTTGCTGTAAATGTGCAGTTTTCTTGCTGTCAAACTGTAGTACGTGTTCATGCACTTTGTTTTTTGCTGCGATTGCATTTGCAGTTATAAAGAACTGCAAATTAATTGGAGAAAAACTGCCATTTTTCCGTTTAATTCTAGCCTTTTGTAATCTTCAGTGGGTATTTCCACAAGTTTCTGTAGTTTTCATGTAGTTTTAATGTTTCCTAATATGTGGTGGATTTACTGCACCTTCAGATCAGCAAAAAATAACTGCAATTTTGCTGTAGTAAGTTAATGAAGGACTTTTGTATTGTTAGGGTGATAAAGTGTAATAGTTTGAAATAAGTGACGTCACAGATTGGGGGGGGGGGGGAGGAAATGGAAATTCAACTGTTGGACCCCCCCATAAAAAAATCCTGGATCCGCCCCTGGTTTTCATATACCGATAACCACTCAACAGCAAAACATCATTCTCCAATGTGCTCCGGTCCATCTTTTAAATATACAGAATATATCTTCTCATTATACAGCATAGATTCTATTGCTGTATAATGAGTAAATAATTTTTTTAGCAGTGCTTGATTAAAAAATATTGAAAATAATGAACACAAATGGCAAAAAAGAGCTGCTTTTCTCTACAGCTTAATTACAACATAGGGTAAAAGCTGTGTAGATTTTGCTGATAATTTAAATATCGGTACTGTCATTAATATTTGAATTTTAAATTCATTGCATTGCACTGGTATTGTTTTTTTCTGATAGTTTAAACTCTGTTAGGCCCTAATGGCACAAATGGTACAAATGGCACAACTAAAACTTTGGACTAATCCCAAAGTTAGCCATAGGTGGCTATGCTTAAGATTATGATGATCAGCTGATTAAACTTGAGCATTACCCATTTTCTAGGCCCCCTATACGATCTCAGAAAGTTTCTTTCTATTATGCTACCATATACGGGTCATGAACTTTAGACATTGCAGTGCAAGTACCGTAATACGCAATGAAGCGTATATAAAACCGAACTTCATGAATAAAACGGAAGTTTCCTATGGTATAATAGGCCTAAGGCATATAATCTAGTTAAAGGCGAGTTGCTAGGTTTTCATGTAACGGATTTATTAGTAAACGCCATTAAAAGGTGAATTTGTAACAGGTGGTCCACCGTGCGAATGAGATATTCAAATAAAACTTTTGGGAGGAATTTCCCTTCTCTTGCGAAACGCCACATCGTGAATGACTCACGGGCGAATTGTTAATCAGTTTCCAACATGAAATAGAAAAATTAATTCGAAATAGGGTTTTGCTTACCATCGTTATTCTGGTCGGCACTTTCGTTTATACACAATGGACTAGAATTGGTAGTATCAGTTTGAGTTTTGAACCGGCTAAATATTCCTGTATGCGGTGTTACCGATGGACTTTCTGACATTTCCAACAACAAATTACAATTCTCGACTACTTGTTGTTTCTGCCGACATTATTAATAATCGTCACAATAAACACCATGATTCCCTCCACAAACCACGCACAACCATAGCATTCGAACATCGGCCACAGAGTAAAGCTTCGCCCGCAAGAGGTCGCCACTGGACGGACGGCATGAAATGACTCAAATTGAATTTCTCACGTACTTTCCAATGAGTAACAAGAGCAAACCGAAAAGTTTGTTTACACCGTTTTGTTAGGATTTGGGAGGGAGGGAGGAGAATAGAACCAAGTGGGTTCTAGGGAATTTTTTAAATCTATTTATTTGGGAGGGGGAAGGGGGGAGGGGGGGGGGGAAGGGGGGGGGGGGGGGGGG
>JAQIXP010004967.1:0-10912 GCA_034700285.1 Proteroiulus fuscus | reverse complement strand
GTTAGTCACTTCTCAGTTGACTAACTAGCAGAACACATTTCTTATAAGATTTTTGTAATGGCGGGAATGACTACTTCAGTTTTAGTGACGTCACACTGAATTGCCGAAGGTAAAGCAAATTTCTCGTGAGTTTTTTGATTTGCCGAAGACGCCTTAAAGCAGCAAAAATTTAGCTTACAAAGGTACAATTTCTTATACCGTAGATGAAAATTACTAGATTAATAGGGCATTTCACAGCACTTAGAGTTAAATAGCTTAGTATTTAAAAAATCACTTGTCAGAAAGTGTGACACAATAAAACCTATGAAAGTTTAATAGAAATCAGGATTACTATGAATAAAAATTTATAAATATTTGGCGCAATCTAGGAAATACAGGAAAATTTGCCAAAAATTGTAATACACATATATAGGAAATTCATAATGCAGGCTACCCGTTACTTCTGCATTGGGATTTACTCCCATTATCCCTACACCTAAGTAAATTGTCACGTACAAAAAATTGCTATTGAAATAAACACACTAAAAAAGACCCCATAAAAAGTATTTCCAAAGAAATATTTATTACATTTTTTTTTCGTTTGTGTACAGTACACCTTAATTAGGCAACGAGAGCGGAGGCAGTAGAAGACTCGCTGAAATTGGGGAACAAAATCCTTACGCACTGCTTAAAAAAACCACAGCAGAGTAAAACTAGAGAAAAAAAATATGAAAAGCACTTACTATTTCCAGTTGGGCGGTAAATTTCTCTTGGTCTTATAATAGCGGGCGAGACGGTGGATTCTACTTTCGACCAGAATAAGACGAAATTTAGAGTCCTTATCCTAAACAAACCGGGACGAAACTCGTGAAAACGTGACCGACGATATTGAAAAAACAAATAAAAACCAATTCAGCTTACTTTTCGATTCCTTTCTAGATGCTTTCTGATTGCAACTGCTTTCTTGATCAGATAGTACAAGTCCTCCGGCAAGTTCGGGGCCAATCCCTTGGCCTTTAAAATGCGGAGGATCTTATTACCAGTCACGAACCGCACCTGGGCGACCCCGTGAGAGTCCCTCAATATTACACCTTAAAAAACAAAAAAAAAGCAATTGATAAGGTCATTCTATGAATGCGTTAAAGATTACGGAAGGAGAGATGCGAGACCTACCGATTTGGGACGGTGTCAGCCCCTTTTTAGCTAGTTTATAAATCTGTTCCTTAACATCGTCGGGTGTTAATTTGAGCCACTGAAAATGCGTACAAACATTAATATTTCTAGTGAGTAAGGAGCTTTTATAATAGGCAATCTTCTGCATGAGAAACACGCTCGCCAAGACTTTCAAGCTGCCTTTGCTATCTCAACATTTTGGTTCAATCAAATTAACACAAATAATCAGACAGAAGAAAACAACATGATAGGTAGTAACGGGGAATATAAGAAGGGTTACTTTAGCACACAACTCTTCAGTGAGGTGCATAAGGCATAAATAAATAAATACAGGTACAGGTAAATATATATTTTTCTGAAATGCCTGGCTATGAACCAAGACGAACTTTGACTACGCAAGAACAGGTGCTATTCAAGATGAGAAACCCAACGCAACTGTTTGACAGCGACACAGTAGTAAGGATGGGTTTATGTAAGCAGCTGAGAGCTGGAAAGCTGCAGCTCAAAGCTGATAAGTGTTCTTTTTGCCATTCGATTTGTATGGCAAAAAGAACGCTATCAGCTTTGAGCTGTAGCTTTCCAGCTCTCAGCTGCTTACATAAATCCAGCCTCAGGGACTTTGAGCATTACAGTGGCTTGTAATGGATAGGGATCGTCTAAAAAGCAAGGTTAGGCTAGATTTTTAATGGGTTTCCAGGGGACGAAGCCCCCTGGTTAGGCAAGTTCTATCGTGTGGTCTCTCGTGTTGTATAGTACACATGAACCTTGGTTAGTTTATACCGTGCATAATTGGCACTAACATAACTTTTAGGCCAGAAGAACAGCTGTACTAAAAGGGATATCTACTACAGCTACAATGCTACATACAGGGCGTACCACATGCAGATTGGTTAGATAAATTATATTCGAAGTAAACAGTAACTTAAATTCATTATCTTACCGTAGGGACACTTCTTCTATAGGGTAATGCTGACTGGGATATACCCTTGCTGAAAAGGAAAAACTAGGCTTAAATAAACTGCCCTCTTTTACAGCCTATACAATCGCCAGTGCGTCCAAGATAGCAATGTACTACAGCGCGCAACAAAATATGACATCTAGGAGTACATTTGAGCGTAATACACCTGCCGGAATACAACTATTTACTTTTTAATTTGTCAAAATTGAGTCTGCGACACGTGGATCTAAAACAACGGCAGCCATTTTGACAAACGAGTTCTACGAAATGGCCGTTTCCACAAAGATTCTCAAGCCCTTTTAATGCGATTTTTAACCCAGAGATACATAGTTTCTCCATCTAGCTTAATTTGCTTTTAAAATGTGACTTATGAATCTAAAAATATTATTTTTCTTACCCGGGAGTGTGCATGCGAACCATGGCGGCAACTCGACGACAAGCCAAAGGACGACGTTAACACACGAGAAAACGCGAGACCGACAGGAGCGACACCTAACGCTATTATGGTTGTGACGAAGGGCAAACCATTAAATACGGGACAATAAAGTTTAAATACAGAGTGAAACATAAGTAAGAATTTTAAGGGTCCACGGAACCATCGGACCGATTTAGGGGGAGGGGGCCATCTGTGGGAGAGGGAAACTAGTCCACAGCCAGAGGGGGTGCGGGGGTGTCACCTAAAACTCAGCAATATCCCACATCACACTATTAAAAACTGTATAATACAATGAATTTATTAACAAGTATTTAAACTTTGAACAGCTCGAATAACAAATATAATTTAATTTAAAATTATATGAGAAATAAATGTTTAAAATCAAATAAATTTAGTTTTTAAAAAATATCCAATAACTAAACGATAAAATTCCTATGCTCAAGTTCACCCTCAGATAGGTTCCAAAGCGCCATCTGCGAACAACAAAGCAAAACAAAACTAAGGGAAAAAGGGGAGCATCACCATGACAACAGGAGATTCATTTCCCCCCCCCCCCCCACACACAGGATTTTGTTTTGCCTTCTTGTTCCCAGATGTCGCTTTGGGGGCCTATCCGAGGATAAACCCAGTATAATTTCGTATTTCAACTCACAAAAAAATAAACATTTGAGAAAGTTTCTAAAAACAACAGTTGATTAAAAAGTAACAATTACAAAAATCCGGCGCAAATTCCCAGGACAATTAACTTACGTGTACTTGAGCATCAGAATACAGAGAGTCGTTTTCCGGGTATATTAAAATGACTTTTACAACTTTAAAATTAATCCCTGGCTTAAGCGCTTCTTCAGGAAACAGTTGTTGAATTCCGTGGCAGCGCCCAGCATCAGATTGAAATGGATTTCGCCAATAAAATCGTCTAGAAAACCAATATAATGAAATTAAAAATGAGAGCAATCCTGAAGATCGAACCCACTTTAGTATTCCCATTATAAAATGCCCAGAACAGCATTCGCAGCCGTTTACGAAAAATAATACGCCGTGTTAGCATTCCCTAGGAAGTGCAACTCGGGTCGTAAAGCGATCGAAAAGCGCCCCTCGAGACCAATTGAATTCACGTGCCTTGGCTGATGCGGTGGAAATTGGCAGTTTCCATGTGAAACGCTTCTTGAATGTGTTTCATCAGTTGATAGCGTTCTTTGGCAGTGCCCAATATCTTGAAAACATCGAGAAGCATGTCCATGAGCATCGTCATACTCCAGCCATATTTCTTTATTATCTGCAAACGACACACTTATATTTGAAGAGCTAAGATCAAAAAGCACATGACTCCATTTTTGTAGAAAATGAGATTTTTTTTCATAAAAATGTAGCTAAATTAATAAACATTCAAAATTTGAAATTTGGTAATGGGTTGTCCGAGCCATTCCGCTTTACCATGTCCTGCGAGTTATAATCGATAACTCCTGTAGGCTTATATATAAGCCTTAATTAATAAATAAACTAATTAATTAATTAATTAATAAACTAAAATTGAGGTGTATTGACATATATGTCAATACACCTCAATTTTAGTTTACTTTCCATTAGAGTCATTTTAAAAAATTGGGATAAGATAGGAAAAAGTTATTCACTTTGACCACTGAATATGAAAAATGTGCAAAAAATTGGGCATTAGGTACCCAAATTTGGGTATAGGGTTGAGGTGAATTTCGAAGGAACCAAAATGGGGCGATGCATTCCAAAGTGCAACTTTCTATCTCAAAAATTAAGCTCAGAATTTTAAAATAACTAATTTGAATGCAATAAATCTGGATTTTCTCTAAACGCAATTTTCTCAAATCAAGAAATCTTGACTCGTGTGGTTTTTGATCTCAGCTCTTCATTTATTGACCATCACAAAATCTTAAAAGAGGAGAAAGGCAATTGCCCGTCGGCCCCCCGACTTTATTGAAAGCGCTGCCCCGTGACGCTTCGATCTCCAACTCCACAGCAAACTTTGCCTCGTTTATTTTTAGTATTAAATAACTAGACAGTTTTCTTTCTCAAAATATTGTCCTTTGGTAAAAAGGTATTTTTAGAGTGATTTTCCCCTTTTACTCTCAAGAGAGGGGGGAACTAAATTGTGAGGTTTTCTCTGAAGAAACCCGAGAAAAATGTGCAAGACAGTTGTGTACCATTGCCAAGTATGCAATCCACATTCCGACTTCCTCCATTGCACCCTCCTTGGCTCGATTCCCGAGATACGAGACCACGGTGTTCCTGTCCATCGTGATCAGCAGGTTAGCGAAATTGAACGGAAGCCACTCATCGGGCTGAGCTGCAATTGAAAAAAAAGTGTAAACATAAGGTCGAATGTCCAGCGATGCAACTCCAACGTCAAATTATTGCTATAAAAGGCAAGCGTGATTAGCTAAAGGGAATTATTTTAGATAAAGAGTACCAACATTTCATGCAGTGCAGCAATGATAATACGGTTGTCTCGTCTTCGTCGTTTGTTTGCAAAACGTTGAACGCTCTGGCCAGTTTTTCGAATCGAGATTGCATTTCTAACGGAGTCATTTCCATAATCTCCTCGCATATTTCGTGATACTGAAGCATACCTCCAGACGATGCTAAAATTTAAAACAAAATGATACGTTCTAAATTTATATTCAAATTTCGGTCATATTACACATACTAAAATTCTAAAAAGAGAAATTTCAATGCCTTTGCCAAAACTTAGGATATATTATAGGGGTTTCTTTTGACTAAAATAAATAATAATTGTCTAGGCTTTCCTTATTAAAAATAACTTTTCATAGTTTTACTTCCAATAATAAAAAATCCAGTTAATTACTTTTACAACTACAAAGACAAGCAGGATTTTCTGAGCGAAAATTAAGGCAATAGCTTTATAAACTATCCCCTGGACCTAGACAAACGGTCACAAGTTTGTGTCATTAAATTCAATTCAACTCAGTACCCTACGATCAGCATAGCATAAAACCATTTGGTAGGGGGGTATTCCCACAATCAGGAGGATACTCCCTCGTCTTATGCTTCATCTTATTTACATCTTATGTAAATATGCTTATATAAATATATAAGCATATTTAACCTTATTGTAGAAATTGCAGTGAAATTATTATATTTATAGGACTGAGAAAAAATAGGACAAAATTGGAAATCTGTGACCAATATTATTCCAATATATTTATTTAAAAAAAAAAAAATCGGTTTCTTTAATTCTAGCAGCTTACGGTGACTGCATGGTCCATACAGGACAAAGATGAGGCGAGCTTGGTCATTAATGTTTTTTCTGTTGAGTATTAATGTCAGCCAGAAGGCCATGTCGTCCTTGCAGTCAAGGTGGGAAAGAAAGACGCTGCGGTAGAAGTGGCGCACCCCCATTTCCTGGTGGGGCACTTTGCCGGCTTTAAAAGCGAGTATATTCTGCACGCTTTTCTCGACCTGAGACTTGTTTCGCAGGGCTTGCAGGACCAGCCGCCACTCGCTGTGATCCCATCCGCGAATGAGCGAGTGCAGGAATTGCCCGAAGAAGGGCAAGCAAGGGCACTCCCAGACAGTCATTTCATGATGTAGGTACAGACTGCAATTATGCTAAAATGAAAATGGCCAAAGAATCTGCAATTAATCAGTCAAAAGTGGGGCAATTTTCACGTCCCTATTGGACTTCGTTGCGGCATTCGTACTCAAAGGTATCATTTCCTAATCTTTTTGTTGCTTACCGCCGTAAACACTTCGCCAGCAAAAAAATCCATCCTCTGCTTAGTGCTATAAAGACAAGTAGCCTTTTTCATCAAAATCCCTGAAAAAAAGATAAAAAAGTAAATATTAGAAAAAAACAAGACCAATAAGCTAATCTATAATTTCTATTTTAACTAATGTGAGCGGACAAAATAAAAGACTCATACAGAGCATTACTTACCAAATTGCTTGAAATGCACCATTAAGTCGCTTTTCTCCTTGTTTGACATGGTCTTGCCATGCCTGTCGGTGTTCAAGAAAAATCGTTTCTTGGCCGATTTTGTTTTCATGTAATTTTCGAAAAGGCCTCTGGCCTGCTTCGAGGCCAGGACGAAATTACCGAGCTCGGGTGCTGAAATCAGAGCATTACTTTCTGCACACATGGCCAATTTAAAGCTATACGTACCAGTGGGATCATCTATTTTAAAAGAACGTGAGAAAAAAATGAAATATACAAAGGACGATTTAAAATCTAACCTGTAAGGTTATCGAAAACCATGGATACAACGTGAGGTGGCAATAATTGGAAATAGCCCAGCGGACAATTGTTAGTGTACTCCTGCTTCCTTTGCATGTCTATTCTCAAGGAACGACGTTTGGTTTGCTTATGTTGCCTATTCATTAAACGACGTTGTGAATGAATGTCTGGAATGAATGTTTCAAATATTAACTTTAAGAAGTTGGGCAGCTAGCAAATCAATCAAAATGAAAATCAAAGGGATAAATTACGTCTGCAGACTTGATAGAATTTAAAAAATGATAAAATAAATGGGTTTAAAATAGAACGTTCTTTTTTAAATTTTTCGAATGTGGAAAAAAGAACGTTTCAAATGACAGAAGTGAATGAAAAATATAAGAAAACTTTCAGTCTATTCCTTGCAAAAACCTGCGAACAAAATGCATCCAAGTATTCACCAATGTCTCAAGAATGATAATAACTACCTTTAAATAGCAAAATTTAATTTTTTAAAGTTGATTTTTCACTATTTAAAGAGCTTAATTGGCAACCAGCTGATGCTTCTTTAGACCAACATTCGAATATGCCGCTGACGTAATGCAGTGCTGCCAACTCCAAAACCCAGTGCGTTGCAGTGTTGCCAACTTAATTTTAGAGGGACCTGATTTTTATAGAAGCTCCTACTCCCATTTTCTTGACGAAAGTATTAAAAGCATTATTTATACAAAATTTGTTGAAACAAAATTCCTAATAATAAATGAACATATAATAAAAAAATGATCGAAAACGAATTTTTACTAACCCTGTATTTACCAGTATACAGAGTGAGTAAAAAATCCTCACTATAGACTTGTAAAACTCAAGTAAATTATAAATACATAACATTTATGTTCAAAACATACTGACGTTTAATAAAAATGTACTTTGTATGTGCTTTGGCGTAAACATTTTTTTCAAAAAAGTGCAGCTTTTTAAGAGAAAAAAATTACAAAACTTATAGCAAACGCAAGAAATTTTGAAATATTTTTGTTGTAAAAATGACCACTTAATTCCTTTATATATTTACTCCATAATTCTTCTTTTCCCAGTATTTTACTGCAACAATACATTAATACGTTACCAATTACCTTCAGCAATTGCGAACATAAAATAATAAAAACACTTTCTTGCACCAGCTATTTCCAGCAAAATATTTCTGCAATAAGAGCCTAATTTCTTATGCAGTAGTCTACCTGGGTTTACACGATTACAAAAGCATTAATTATATCGCGTTATTAATATTAACAAAACTATAATTTTATTTTCAGGAAAAAAACTCCAAATAATACCATTTGTTCGAAAATCACTCTGGTGTAAATAGAAGACAGTTAAAAAGCTGCACTAAATTTAGGATGTCCATCGTCAGTCGTCTTTCTTACTCTCTTCAAAGTTCGATTGGCTTCGATTTGCAATTTCCGCTTCGGAACTCTGAAGTAGAGAAGAATTACTGGAAAGTTGGGAACAGTTTTGCTGATTTTCATTTGTTCTATACAAAAATTAACAACAAAATAATATAAAAAAATCTCGGTAGAAAATCCCATATTTGCACCTGGACTCGAAATTACCTTTCAGACTTTTTCGAAATATAGAATTTCCAAACCGTCCAGCAGACGAGTCCCGTTAATCCAAAAATCCAAAACACGGCTACATGGCTGCAATACAACGTTGAAAAATATTATTTTTTCAGAACAACTTAAACAAATATAGGTATTTTATTTCTCGTTTTTGGAGTGAGATTTGAAAAGATGTTTGGAAATTTGAAAGGACGTCAAGGAACTTCGGGTGAATTTTATAAAACTCCTTCCAAGAATTTGGCCCACGAATCATAATTTTTGAAACAAAATCTAAACCCTCATGGAATCGTGATTTTTAGATTGAAAGTCAGACCGCAATGCAAAAATCTTAATTTTTCAAAAACCGTGATTTTATAAAAAAACAAACAAAAAAACCACGATTTTTAAGCCAAATAATCTAGATTTCAAAAAAAAAAAAGAAAAAAATTATATTTTTAGGACGGGTTGTATTGTCAAATTACTTTGCTGCATGCTTTTTTGGGTGGTCATCACGAAACCAGAATCTATTTCTCGATTTATAAAAATTTAGTTATTCAAAAAGTGGTTTAAAATATTAAAAAAAAAAGCCCATTTCTAATGTTTATCACAATTGGGGTATAGGTGGAGGAAGGAGTTTTAGTTTTTAATTCCATCTTTAAACAGCACAACTGACCGTGGCAGCGGCAACGTAACCGTTTCCCACCCGAACTTGGCTATTATGAGAAACTCGGTAATAATGATGGCCAAAACAACCCAAGCTTGTCGCCCGAAGTTTCCACAATTTCTGAAAAACAAAAGAAATTACATGAAACTCACATGTAGGGGGTGAAACCCTTACAGAAGTCCGGCTATCACTTACGGATCGTCCAAGTACTGAAACGTTTCCCTCATGGAGACGGCGCCGGCGAGCAGGTAAATAAATAATCGGACTAGATTGAGATAATGCGCGGGCGGCACCCACAGTATGAATTTCAGGTAAAAAGTATTCAGCTCGGCCAGCAGAAACTACGAAAAATGAGGGGAAAAACAATTTTAAATTGGATAAACTAAAACTTGCGGAGTAAAAAAAAACGCCAACCTCGGAAAATAAACGGCAATAACTTACGACAAAAATGGCGAGTAACATGAAAAACCACCTGGTCAGACTGGACGTCGGCTTCCAGTCGTAATCGATCCAGCTGTGAGGTCCAAACTGAGCGATGATGCGCCTGAATTTGCCCCTGAAAATGCCAGAGTCCGGCCGGTCAGCACAGTCGCAATTTCCAAATCTCCTAATGTTTCTTACCTGTAGGTAGAAATATTCCAAAGGCCCCTCCAATGGTACGGCTTCATGGAAAAGTAGCGCAATGTCTTCATGCCCAAAAAGATCCCTAACCCATTGCATACCAATGCATCCATTATCCACTGGGATAAAGAAATTGATTGAGTAAAAAATGAGCGACACATTTACGACTAATTAAAGGGGAAAGTCCCACTTTACGGCAAGTTATTTTTATAATAAATGCAAATAAAAGTTAAGACGTGCATTAATTGAAATTGTAAGCAAACTTTACCACTAGTCATAATTCATGAATTTCTGAAATATATGGATGGCGCCATATTGCCCACTAGCGGCGCATGGTGAGCACGTGCCGAACTATTTTCTCACTTTTGAAACAGAAGTGGAATGCGTTGCACGTGCATTAGTTCTGTCCTTCTCAATTCCACGGATCTACAAGGAAGGTTTGTTCGTTTCCAAGCTCCGAAGCCATTTTCTCCCGATATTCGCACGCTCCAAAGTGGGAATGAGTAGTTCCACATTTGCCCACCATGCACCACTAGTGAGCAATATGGCGCCGGTGGTACTCTCGTATTTTAACGTTTATTTGCCCATACTTAAATAAAAAGCATCAAAACTCACATGATCCCACCAGCACTCGCTGAAATTGGGCAATTGGTGTTCCAAAGTGTACTCCAGAACTTCGAACATGACGCTGATGACTGTACAAAGCCACCAATCTCGTAATATTAACGTCTAAATTACAAAAAAAAAATGTAGACATGAGATTATTCCAACCCCGTGCCAAATGAAAAATTAAATATACATTTTCTTTTTCACACTGGCTATATTTTGAATATTTGGTAAATTCGCAGTATTTTATACAACAATAATAGATACCTACTATAAATGTAATTACATTTATTTCCTTAAACATTTTAGTTTAATAAATTAACTGAAGTATTTGATTTTAATTTATCTTTTTCTTTTAAATAACTGGGCCGAACATGGTTGCGATATTTTGGGAAATTGATCTTTTTTCATCCACTTTAATATATTAAGGGGGTTGTCCACACTTTTAACAGCGTGGTCCTATATGGGGATTTCAATGTTAAATTCGTTTTCTTAAAACTGTTCTAATTCAAGAACGGGTAAAAGTTCAAAGATGGGGTTTGATTTTATTCACAGATTATTAATTTTACTAAAAACTGATGCATGAAATTATGACGTCACGCGCATTCTGAATGTAGTTATCGATTTTCAAAGTTGACCGTTCCGTTTTCCCATGCTAATTTACGTAGACGTGAAATTT
>JAQIXP010004966.1:0-10916 GCA_034700285.1 Proteroiulus fuscus | reverse complement strand
AGCATGAGATGGACAATTTTGGGAAGTGGGGGAATGCAGCGGTGGTCAGGCGGGCCGGTTTGCATGACATCGCGGGCTGGATTTGGCCCGTGGGCCGCTAGTTGGTAACCGCTGCCATAGGGCCTCATTTCCTGCTGTATTACCGGGTGAAGGTTACCATAAATGATATCCGTTTTTGCCTTCTCATCCAGATCATACGGGAATTCTCCAAAATTTATCTGACATTAGTATGAAAAAATCGCCCACTGATTGGCCGTAATGCTATCCATAAGTAGCTATTTTTCCCCATAAAGACACTTAACATAAAGTCATAACGATTATTTAAGGCTACACATGCATCATCACAGGTGGTGATATTCCCTGAAGCCTTCCCCCATATTTTAGATTCCTCCTCTAAAAGACTGAATAATGCTAGTTTCATCTCCTGGTCTTTAAACTTGTAAAAATCCTTATAGGCTATAACCGTGTTTATCCACCCTCTAAAATATTCACAGTTACCCTTAAAACTTTTCACTCTGGTATGCATCCATAACTCTAGTACGCTTGCGCCTATCCTCACTTGGTTCCTTTATCACCGGGTCATTCCCCTCACGGTACGAGATCCCCAACGGTACATTGGGGACCGGAGCCGTAACTACCTAGGGAACGTCCATAAACCACGTAGCCCAAAAGGGGGGTGGGGGTATGGTCTTACGCTACTATTTGCCACCATATGGGGAGGGGGTAAATCAAATGGCGATGTGAGATTTTTGCCATTTTGAATTTGACAAGACATGTGAACAATTTCCCATAATTAAAAATATGGAAGTCTGGCTGGAATCACCTCGGGAAGCTCAGTAATTTACAGCCCAATAAAACCGTGGGCAATATTGCAAATTTTGGTGCAAAACAGGAAATTTTTATTCATTCTGGTAAAATATAGGGGGTAAACTTAAGTTGGGCGACATGGCTTTGGGGGGGTGCCATGAATTGCTACAATTTGCTAATTTGCGACAAGGGGGAGGGGGGAGTCAAAAATTCTGAAAAACTAAGCTACGTGGTTTGTGAACGTTCCCCTAATACCGAGCAATCCGCTGGAGTGGCGAATCCCCTATCCACGGTGATTGATCCCAGCCGCATTATTCGTACTATAAATTTCATTTAAGTTTTCGTATATTGATGTAAGGGTGGGAGGCACACCTTGCTCTATAGAGGGGGTCACCCCCCCTCACATTTGAAGTTGGATATAAAAGGAGCCGGTCTTAAGTCAAAAGTCTATCTCTATCCTCCAGTTTTGTGTGCTCACGTATTGTGTATCTATATTGATATGAATATTTTTGTATCTTTAACAAAAATCCAGTATAAGATAAATTTTACCATTTAAAGTGAGTCTTTTAGTCTCTTCTACTTAAACATTATTTAAAACTCTCCGAAACTACAAACTTGCGTTTTCAAGTGTTCTGCGATAAGAAACAAATCACCACCATCACAGCTGATGTCGAAGATCAACTCCAAGGAAGAAAACACACAGGTACGCATAAATGCTTGATTTAGCCTTTATTTATTCTAGTTTATACTCCCATCTCATTTTATTAAATTACGGAAAGTATGGGAGCATAACATGACATCATCTGAAGCAAGATTAGGATGAGGTAGTGGTCGAGGTAATCAAATGCTTGGGGTCCTAAAGAGGTAGTGTACCCATGTCAAAGGTCGCCATCTTGTTTTTGGATCAAAAATATGCGAGTACTTGGATTGTTGCTGGTTAAAAATTTGGATTTTTGGTGTAACACTCCTTGCAAAGGCGGTAGAATATGGAGAGCAAATTTAAAAATTTTGTGGAGATACAATCAGGAGTGATGGGGGAACGAGATTCAATGGGAGCACTTGTTTCTCGCTCCTCAGCAAGGAGATTAATTTGTGTTGTTTGTGGTTGCCTGCGGACATTGTCGTGACGATCGAAAAGGAATCAGAGGAAGACCCTCCGAGTTGGGCCCAGACGAGGACGGTCATCGGAGAGAAGCCAGTGACCATAACCGGAGGGGGTGCGAGGAATTGAAATTCTGAAATTTATAATTAAATTGATTTGTGAAGTTTCAGGTCTAATGTCGTGACTAAGGTCTTCCCTTGGAGGACCAAGGAGATATTCGGTGGGGGACTGTAAGATTGGCACCAAAACCCGCCAGAAATGCTAATATGCAAAGGTCATTTGCATATCTGGTGGGTGGATGACTCGCCAATCACTTCATTGGGAAAGAAAAGGGGTGATTTCCACATTCTTTCACTGATGACGTGGGCACCATTTTACATTAGAAACTCAGTTCAGACTTGGGATCTGGAGACCTAGGAGGTTGTAATTTTGGACATGTACAATTGATGTACAGTGTGAATAAAGTCTTGAGTTTGCTAAACCTAGTTGTGTTAGTTGTTTTGATTCTGGAAAGGGGATTTCCAAGCGAATCAGGGAAAATGCCAACCACTGTGGGCTACACTTATTCTACACTAAATATTCTCGACCTTAGATCTAACAAGCAGGTATTATCAGCTCCATCTCGTTGAGGAAACAGCTTTTTCATGCCATCAAGAACTTTTGAGCTTGGGAGGATGCTGTCTGGCAAATGCAATGCTCCAGCAACAATGCAGAGGGCCCTTTAAATCTTACTGACCCAGATCAAGTGGGAGGCATACCTCATCTATTTGGATGATAGAACTTACAGAGCAATCTTTGGCATTATGTAATGATAGCAGATAATTAATCTTTTAACTGTACCGAAGTGTGAACTTGAACATGAAACCTTCCAAATGCTTCTTTGGATATAACAAGGTATTGAAAATGTGACATCTGGTATCTGGATGGAGTAGAGGCAATTTCGAGAAAGTGTGAGCTGTGCATGAGATTCATAGACTGACCACAAAGACCCAAATGAGAAGTTTCATGGGGCTTGCCAGCTATTATCGGTGCTCTATGACTGCAAAAAAAAGCATCTTCCTTACATCAATAGACAAACGACCTTCAATTTTGAGTGAGACACAAGGTGCAAGCTGACATTTGAGATGTTAAAGAGTAAGTTAACAGAAGCTAGTGTTAATGTTCGATCCATCACAGCAAATATCGCTGCATATGGATGCATCAACAATGGGCCTAGCAGTCCTTTACTAAGGTGAGAAAAAGAGAAGCAAGTACTTGTGTACTCACCGAGATGTCTGAACTCAAGGGAAAAATTACGGCATTCCTGAGTGGGAAGTGCTTGCCATAATTTTGGCAGTCAAAAAGAACAGGTTTTTTTCTAAGAGACATTTAAAAATTGTCGTGGAACACCACTCCTTGAAGTCCTAAGATGCAAGACCTGAAGGGGAAGTTAGGGGGATGGATGCTATATGGTTGAACAAGTACAAGGTCGTGTACATGAGGTATTTTGCATGTGAATGATGATGCCCTGTCGAGATGCCTTTTTCTAGTGTGAGCAGAACAGGCCGAGCATCAAGTGAATGTAACAGCAGCTGAAGATGAAATATATCAGCGTGATGCTGCCTGTTTCAAAATAGAGCAGTAAAAAGATGACTTATGATCTTAAGTTTGAATCCAGGTTGTCGAGTAGTGCTTGAGTAGTATTACAGCATAGTGTATGGATTGTTATATTCACTCAAGAAGTTTTAATTGAAACCAGATATTGGTGTCGGTAGTGTCAAAAGCATTACTGGAGCTAATCATGCAATTTGGTCACTACTCTAGTGTTAATTGTCACCTCAGAGTTGCAAAAACATTGGCAAGGTTGAGAACATTTCACTGGACTGGAATGGTGAAAGAGAGCTATATAAAAATATGACCTTTGCCAGTGGATGAAGCCACCAAATAGCAAAAGAGCCTAGTTGTTGCAACCGATCATTTGAGTGCCAACCAACCATTGGGGCTTGGACTTTACCAGGCCACTACGAAAGGCTAAATGCATAAACGGGGTGAAGTACTTCCTGATTGTTGTTGACTACAACACAAGATTTGTTGTAGTACGAACATGGTGAGTAGCCAATAAATGTGCAATGCAACAATTTGTGAGATCAAATATTTATTTGTTCTAATGGATTTGAGCTTTAATAGACCAAGGAACACCCTTTCGGGACGACTGTCAAAATGTCTACCGACAATACCAAATTCATCATCGAACGACGATGAAATATCAGCAAGTAGATGGGTTAGAAGAGCTAGCTAACAAGTTGACGGTTATTGTGCATCATCTTCTGGAGCCATTAGACAGGACTGACCCAAGGTATTGCACGCATATCATGGCCTACAACATTATTGTCTAAGCATCAGTGGGATGATCTTTTCATCTTGATGCATGATTTTCATGGACTTACAGCTATTAAGACTCACCCCCTTGCTGCTGCTGCTAACTGAGTACAATTTAGTTCAAGAGATACGAACCCGAGCAATGAAAAAACTTCATGAGCCAGTTTGACAATGGGGCAAAGAAAACAAGTCACCTATCATGTTTCTCATTTTAAGAAATACGAGAGCCAGCATCCCTTGAGGCTGACAATTTGTTGAAACACAATGGATAGGCCGCAAACCCATGTGTTCAAGGGATCAGTGGAACACATTTGGCATGAGAAAACGGACTGGATTCCAAGAGGGAGTGGCTAATCATTCCACATGAGGTGTAACCAATACAAGCAACATCAGGTAATGTTGCAAGGACAGGAATGGATAGCTCCTGTATGATGAATACCCCACCCTGGCAATGAGTAGGAAGCAAGTATTCCTTTGGAATGGATTAGTAGATGTGGATACCATAAACATGAGTTGAGTACCAAAGGTGCTAACGAGCTAGAGTACCATCATCAAAGACCATGTGGTTTAAGTGATGCAATGAGGTGTTGCATTAGCCATCATGCCATTTTGGACGCTATCTTGTGATTGAGTTTTGCCGAAGTTTCATGGGATGTCAGTTGAGGTTGAGTACCCAGTTTTACATCCTGAGTTGATCCAAGTAGCTTGAGTTCGCTGTCATTTCTTTTTCGGCACTTTAACCAAAACATTTCATTTCTCAGCCCTCATGCTATGAGTTAGTGAGGACTGCCTTTTGGTTTGCAGACCTTTATATCTGTGGCTAATCAAGCAAACCATTTAGGACTAGCTGGATTACTGCAGCCATTCCCGAGTTGTTGCATTGGTTCTAGAGACGAGCGGCCAGTTGGCTGTGGAACCAGGGCAAGAGATGAAGGCTGCCAGAATAGCCAATTTAGTGGTATTCATGGAGGATGGCAACGAGATGTTGGAGCCCCACGGCACCCTAAACCTTCACCCTCATTGGAGGCCAATATACTTTAACCACATCGTCACACCACCACCGAAGGTATCTCGGGTGGTCAAGAATTGAAAAATAACCAGATCAAAACCACCTGATAGTAATACATAAAACCCGTAGATGGAGATCTCGTTTAGATTATGACAGTTTCTGTGGTTGGAAAGCTTATTGGCTGAATGTTGAGGTAGGTACTATATCAAGGATGAGGGAAAGAGTGGATTTAGGGAATTACATCTAAGAACCAATGTGATCATTGCCACCCAAACTTGGAAGCATAGTTATGATGGCTTCATGCATGATTACATACATGTAGCCTACAGGAAGACCCATTGCTTCACAATTGCTACTGAGTTATTTGATTTAAGTGCACAAATGCCTACAAAAAGATTTATATCCTGAAAAAAATAAAAGATTTTAGCATAATACAGTGACTCAGTGACAGTTTCATTTTCATGAGACCGTCCCCTAAAGTTGGGCTTTTCAGCTGAGTCACAGTTAAAATCAAAGCATCAACATCAACTTACCTTGTATTACTGGCCAGCATTCACTAATTTTCACTAACTTCACATTTAAATTTTAATTCTTTAAACAAAGTAAAGTTAACAGACAGGACTAATTGGTGAAAGGTACCTGATATCTCAGTGCACATACTAGTCTGTCATAAGTTTGCAAACGTATATTCATCAATAAAATTAATGCATTTTAGTGCTTATTTTGAGGAATTTCCCTTTTTTCTTCAGTTAGAAGAGCAGTTGCACTTACAACAATTTTTTAACCAATTAAAATTCACCCACTAATGGTGGTAAATATATGTGTAAGCTATTGGTACAGGTACATTTTTTTAAATAAGCTGTATTTTGGCCCAGAAGACCAAGGAATCTTGAGTACAGGAATACAAATCCTGGGTCTATTCTGGAATAGCATAAAAAACTTACTGCTGCCAAGCTGAGACTAACGAAAGAAAGACAAAAGGTGTCTATGCAAGTTAATTTTGGAGGTTACGGTTGCTCACCATTCACAACACAAATGTAATTTTGTTTTCTTGTAAAAGCAGCTCTAAGGTAAATAGGTTTTGAAAAGCCAAAGTGAAGAAAAATGGCACTAAATGCATGATTATGTGAATTCCAATGCAGGGGTCGAAATAACCGTGTGCAAAGTGCAAATTGCACTTGAAAACTTGCTGTTTGCACTCCAAACTTAAGCCTGGAGTGCAAACTTTGCAATCCAAAAGTTTAAATTGGGATACATTTTTCCAATCTCTTCATCACTATATGTTCATCACAGCTTCCATATATAAGTTAGTTAAATGCTTGTAATGATTATTGTGATTCTGACTGTAGATCAAGATATAGTCAGTGGATATGGTATCCTAAATATTATTATAAACACATCCTTATGCAAGTAGCATTACCATCTTAACAAAAATACCAAATTTCCATGGTGTCAGTTTGCAGTAAAATTTTCAATTATTTGGAATAAATGGGTTACTAAATTGAAAATGAGCAAAAAAATTGAACAATTTGTTGCAAAATTTGTAACAAACTTGCATCCAAATGATTGCACTCCAAGTAAATAATTTGCACTCCAAGTTGTGTTCTGGAGTGCAAAGTTTGCACTCGGGAAAAATTTTAAGATTCGACCCCTGCCAATGGATGAAATGCTATATTTGTTAAGAAACGGTGAAGTAGGAGCCACAACGCAACCAAAAGATTTTACCAATGACTCCAACCTAGCCTTAGGATTTGTCACCTACCATCCCACAGGAGCACAACTTATTTTACCCAGTTAGGCAGGTTAAGACTTAAAGAGGGTCTGTGAAGCCCTCCCTGAGATGATACAAGACCAAAGCCTACGATTTGGTTGGGGGTCCGGGGGGCTCAGTTGGTTTGTGCCTCCGATTTTCACATTTCACAACAAATATTTTATTACATCAACTGACACCCACGTGAATTCATGCACCCAGTACAATTTTTCTTCACTTTACCATATCATCCAGTGACAATGTTTGTGCTTGTTAAAGAAAAGTACTTTCATGTGGCAACCTATGGACCACATTAACTACCAACTAAAGTTCATATCACCCAAGGTTGGATATCAGGGAGCCATTATATCACATCACATAAGTCAAGCAAATGTAGTCGCCATTTTTGATACCAAATACTTGTCCGCTAACAAGGTGAGGCTGCTGCACTCTTAGTAATTGAATGCACTTTTAACGCCGAGTGCACCAACCAAAGATAAATCTCTAGTTAACAAACAAATAGTTATGGATAACTGTTTGCTAAAATCCCCAATTAGATGAAATGGGATACCTATTGTTGGTGCTCAGCATATCCACGTAATTATTTGTTAACCTAAATTTTAACTGTTTTAAATTACACCCTAACAGAGGTTGGTGCACTTGGCCTAAGTGTGTAAATCCACCACTTACATGCCTTACACTTTAATTTGTGGCTACAATTTTCTGCGCAGCCTATTATCATTATTGAAACCAAATCTTATAATTTTTGAAGCATTAAATGAAATTTTCAAAATTTCTCTAAAGTCAATGTAATGTACTGCAATGTATGCCTGTTTTGATAGCAAAGAAAATGGCCACATAGGCTCCACCAACCCTAAAATTTGCTTCACTATTTTAGCATTGCAGATATAGCACATGGTGTCACATACTCCATGTCTCCCAATTATCTAACCTCTTAGGTATCACCTTCTGCCGGTTTCGTAGAAATTTCTCAGCAAAAAAATTTCTGCAAAAATTTGAATTCATCTGCTGTTTATTTACAATCTTAAACTGCAGAAAAACTGTAGTTTAAGTTATGTTTATGTATATATGGAACTAAACCCTACATAATGTGTGCAGTTTTTCAAAATATTTTTCATGGCCTGTAAGCAAACCTTCGAAGGCTTTTGTACATTACTCCGAAAAAAAATAACAAAATGGCACAGCAGGCGACTTTTTTTACTTAAGAAACTTTAAAAAATGGGTTAAATAATTACCAATAGTGCCTAATTTTCCATTTTATTTAGATTTTCCAGACACAGATTAAATTTACCTGACATTTTCAGACACTACTGATTTTCCTGACATTTCCAGGTTTTCCAGATGGCCAGACAACCTGCTTAAATGCCCAACTGAAGACAGTGTCATACAATGCCATCAGCCCTTGAGGAAAGGAGGGAAAGCTAGAGGCGATAATAAGGAGGGGAAAATTCAGTCGTGGCCAGCTATTAGTGGTAGGCCCTACTGCCCCGGAAATTGTCTGGAGTCTGTCCGACCATGGATATATACGAAAACCAGTCAAAACAGCCGTTCTTGGTAAGAGACCCTAGGTCTTCCGAGTGCCAGGTGGGAGTGCTAACCAATTAGCGAACCCACCTCGGTAGGCTGGTAGAGATATGTGCACTGATCATTGTATTGGCCTCTGAATTTTGTACACAAGCTATGCCTTCTGGATTGAAGATTGTTACAGTTAATTGTTTTCCGGTCAAATTTTAATCCCATTTTTAGTTTTGAGCTCTCCATTGGAAGGAAATTATTTTTTTGTATCTTGTATTGTATCGTAGACATAAGCCTATTTGACATATCACAATGTCAGACTTCAGAATTTTATAAGGAAATCCATTTTAGACATAGTTATGTTCTAGAATAAGGCGTCATTTATGGCATTTGTAGGCCTATTCCAGAACAGACCTTAAATTCTCAAAATAAACCCAAAATGTAATTTCAGCTCATTTATTTTCATATGCTAACATTTAGTGGCATAACTATTATTTATTAAACAGGGGTCTGCAAACCAAGGGGGCGGGGTCAGATTGGGGTTATTGGGGACGGCAGTTCCCCAAGGGGTAGATTCCTATAGTTTTGGATCCTATTGGGTCAAAAAAACCTGGGTATGCCTACGCTAACATTTTCTTGTGAGAGAATGATAAGAATAGTATTAATAGTATTATAGACTTATAGTCTGTGCAGCTTTTTAAAATTGAATTAACCAATATACATAATAATTCCAATTAAACTACAACAGAAGTGTTCAGTTTTAGATCTTTAAATGGTTAATAGGGTTCTTACACATTGAAAAAAACGAAAATCCAGGACTTTCATTCAAGCATTTTCAGTAGGCCTACTTTTCCAGGACTTTTTCAACAAACAATGCCTACCAAACTTATTACTTTTTTAATAATTCTTGTTTTCTCGTCCATCCGATTGAACATTCATTTCCTGGTATACAAATGCTAAACTTAATATACATCAATAAATTCCAGGACTTTCAAGGATTGAAAAATGTTTTCCGGGATTTTCCAAGACAAATTTTTTTTTCAGTATTTTCAAGGACTTATAGGATGCGTGGGAACCCTGGGTTTATATCCAACAATATACCACACAAATATCTTATAGTAAGTACAATTATGGAGTTTTCCTAGAGTTTATGGCTCAATTATCTAGATAATTGAGCCATAAATTAGCTAATGTAATTTAGTGCAACCACTAGTGCTAAAACCACATTGTTAGAAATTCCTCAAAAAGCAAACCATGCAGTATTTTCGAAAAAAAGATTTGAAATAAGATCTGAACCATGTAGCAAACAAACAAAGGAACATTTAATTACTTCAATTAAAAGCAATATTTTTGAATGATTCAACTGGTATGCACAAATATTTGCAAGCAATAATGCTGCAACATTCCTGAGATACGAGTACCAACGCCATTTTTCACTAAACCGTTTTTTGTCCAACGTCGTACTGTCTTCCATACTCAAGAATTCTCAAGAAATTGAATGGCCTAACATCTCGCACTCCGCATTACTTGAATTGGTATTCTAATCTCGTTTTTATGGCAAAAATACTAAAAAAAAAAAATAATATAGTTGATCTTACCTGCAAACACACATCAGCCATCCTTCCTTTCCTCGATCAAAGAACAAAGAACATCATGGCGGCCAGTACCCGGATGAGACGCTTCAGGCTAGCCTCAATGCATAAAATTAATAAAGTTTTAGAGTAGAGGTCTGTTTTGAGGCTAGCTTGGTGAGGGTCACTCATAAATTTCTGAAACCTAATTTTAATTAATATTTACAAAAATTCATTCTATTTTCTTTATTTTCTATATTATTCTATCCAAATAATTCGTGACTGTGTGGGCAAATCCACGGAAAATGACCCTTTCAGAAAAAAAATAAGTGATTTTTTTTTCTGATTTATATTTTAAATTTGGAAAAAATTTCCACCAGGGGGCTGTACTTTTAGTAAGTAACGCCTAAAGGATGAAAGGGGGGGGGGTTGTACGTTGACACCAGGGGGTCACATCGACTATAGACGTAATGTTAAAATATGGAAGCTAGTTTTAGAGTGGGTGGAGCCTATAAGCGGCCATTTTTGTTAGCGGATTTTTGTCTGCAACCCTGCTGAAAGTTCTGATAGACTTATAGACTAATTAAACTAATACAATTATATAAGTGTATCAGGTTTTTATTATCAGCATATAAGCCAATGAGTCTATTGGGCAAAAGCCTACTGGTCAATAAGTTTATTGGTGTATTAGTCTGTATGCCAATTGGCATATTGGTAATATGCCTATAGGTTAATTGGTCAATTGGCATATCAGTAATATGTCTATAGGCAAATTGGTCCAAT
>JAQIXP010004965.1:0-10916 GCA_034700285.1 Proteroiulus fuscus | reverse complement strand
TACCTATTAAATAAAAAATAAATCAAACTTGTGTAGTAGACGATTTAGTTTTAAAAAAATCAGACCTAAAAAGTGTCAACTAGCCCCGGTCTCCCCTACCTTTTCATATTCTTGAAAATGGCATACTGAATTTTTTTCAGATTTTTTGGGCAACTGGGGTCATATTTATGGGGTTCATAAAATTTAACGTAACAGCTCGTGCAGCGCACCAATATTTTAGTATTTCTTTGACTGTTTCTTCAATAATTAAGTTAGAAGAATGCAAGTGGACTCATTTTAAAGCCTATTTTTTGACAAATAAAATGAATACTTATAACATATATTTTATAATTTACCACCCACTGCTGCACCAGTTTATATGTTATTTTGATCAAATGTCAATATCACAAAAACACCATTTGGGATTTTCATCATTTTTGGCATAATCATTCCTTATATGTATATAAACATTGTCAAGTTACATAGTGGGATACGTAAAACTTTCTGAACTATTAATTTTAAATGGGGTGCCACATGTAAATTGTTTATGTACAGTATGTATATATATAACATTCGAAGGGTTGATACTGGCCAACAGGATATTTATAATTATAAAATAATATTTTGATGTATATATATATTGCATTGGTGCAGGTTTATTGCTCTGAGAGCAAACCACCACGGGAATTTGGACCGTTGTTACGAGCATTAGTGAGGGACTTAGGTCCAAATTACCACGGTTTTGTTCTCAAGAGCAATAATACCTGCCAACCCATGCAATATTCAATATATATACCGGTAGCCTTTTTTCCTTTTATTGTTCTAAGGGGTTGATTTCCAAATAAAAAGCAGGAAAAGTGCTTAAAATGTAAAAAGTGAAATTCGTTTTGATTTTGGCACCATTGAGTTAAAATTTGCATATTAATGTCACGTAGATTATTAATGCCTAATTATTTTTTTAGCCTACTTTATCACCCACTACTTTATCATCACTTTTTTCTGTTTCATTAATTTCCTCAGGTGTTGTCATTAAAATTAGTTTTTATTTTGGCGCCATTAAGGCTCTTAAATAAATATTTGCATATTCATGCCCTCACATTTGGAAGGCCTCTTTTCTTTTTTTAAATACATAAAATTGGTTAGAGTCATGTGACAAAAAATATGCCTTGACAATGAGGCTTTTTCAGCATTTTCTGTGTTACTAATTACCTCCGTTGGTGGTGCTGCTATAAGGCATTGTACCAAAAAAATCAACCTCGAAGGACAATAGGAAAAAAGGCTACCGGTATATATATATATAAATATATGTCAGGCTATGAGTGGCTAGATTAGTCACATACATAAATCCTGCAGTATATTTATTATTTATAAATATCCTGTTGGATAATATACATATATCATGCAGGATATTTAATATATTAAATATCCTTTAGGATATATATTATTGATGGCTTAATTCAAAAGTGGCGAATAAGCCAATTTGTCAAAAATGAG
Source organism: Proteroiulus fuscus (assembly GCA_034700285.1). NCBI lineage: Eukaryota > Metazoa > Arthropoda > Diplopoda > Julida > Blaniulidae > Proteroiulus > Proteroiulus fuscus. The sequence continues at coordinate 9,443 of JAQIXP010004965.1, read as the reverse complement.
ATAATTGTATACCATTGTGTGAGATTGTTAGCGTTTTCCCACAGCCGAGGGCAGCCTTGTCATCCTATCAACCGCCTGATGGCCATAATACAGGAATCCGTTGTCAGGCTACCAGCAAGCTCCAGGTGTATGACTTGGGTGGTCAAACACATAAACAACACACCATAACGTTTTTCATCTCGTCATCCAATGGTGACGGTCATAGGACCAAAGTAGTCCATCCCAGTGATTGTAAATGGACTTTGATTGGAACATAAATGTGACTTAGGGATTGGTCTTATTTCGGGAGCACGAAGAAGTGCACATTGGTATTTGCCCAATTGACATCTATTCCAAGTACTTCTGATGGCAGTTCTTAGGCGAAGAATCCAGTAACATTGTCGTAACTCATTTGCTACGAGTTCTTGCCCCTGATGTCCAGCCTTTACATGGTAATGCTGAATCATCAGTCTGACATGGATATTGTGGGTCCAAGATAGGTGGGCACTTGGTCTCATTGTCCACCATTTGGGCACCCCCAAGTCGTCCCTGCAGTCTTAGAATGTCTTTGGAACACATTGACCTCGTCGGAGGTCTATAAATTCATTGGGGAAGCTATCCTGCTGAGCCCGTTTGATCCAGTCTTTCGGCATTCTGGATTTCTGGAACCTTTAACCCATCATTGTCAATTTGGCACATTGTGTGGCAGACCTGAGTAAACCGCAACATCCAGGCAGTGGAACGGAGCAAACGTGTCCAAGAGGAGAACATGCTAGGTTCTGGAAGTACCTGATCCAAATGAATGTGGAAAACAAATTTATGTGCTTTTTAACTCTTAAACTTTGCAGGATTTCTGGATCAATCTGATCATTTTTGTCGTGTCTTTTGGATTTCTCCTCCCTGGGCCAGTCTTCTTCTTGTAACTGCAGAAACGATGGGCCCGTCCACCATCGACTACCTGGAGAAATGTCGACATCTTGAGTGTCTCTTGTTGCATCATCTGCCACATTGTCCCTAGTGGAGACCCAATCAATTGTACACCCCCACAAGTTCCTCAATTTCACCAACGCGGTTGGCGACGAACATTTTGAAGCGCATTGCATTTGATCTCAACCAACAGAGAACCATTTGAGAATCAGTCCAAAATTCAGTCGATGCAATTTTGATCTCCAGTTCACGGTTCAAAGTGGATGCCAGGCGGCTTCCCAGAACTGTAGCTTGCAATTCCAACCGAGGAATCGACATTGGCTTGAGGGGTGCAACACGGGTCTTTGCCATAACGAGCTCCACCCGAACAATATCTTGTTGTTGATAGCGCAGATAGGAAACAGCAGCAAATGCCTTTTCACTGGCATCACAAAACACATGCAGTTGTACATTATCATAATCCGGCATCCGCACACAAAATCACCGTGGAATTTGAATCATGATGATCTTTTGAAGCTGCATCAACCAGTATTGCCATTTAGTGTTCTGTACTTTTGGCAACTCATCATCCCACCCGATTTCTGAACACCATACTTCTTGGAGTAAGATCTTTGCCCGAACAAGAAGATGCAAAAGAAAGCCCAATGGGTCGTAAATGGACATCACGACTCAAAGAACTTGCCGCTTGGTGGGTTGCGTAATTCTACTGATAATGTCTGCTGAAATTGCATTGAATTTTTATTTAAACACAAAGATGTCCCTCTCAGTATTTTAGTGTAAACCGAGAACACGCTCCATTTGAACATCTGTGCCCATCTGGACCTCCACGGCATTCTTCGCCCATAAGTCAAGTGGAATGGCTGCAAGTACAGTTGGAAAACTACATGTCCACCCACAGATGATAAATCCTCCTCTTTGGTGGACTTCGATCACATCATGTATCAACTGGATGGCCATGTCTTCCGTCTTTGCACTATCTAATATCTTTGCACTATCTAATAGTGCAATGACTAATAATATTAGTCGTTGACATAGTGGTGGTTGATGATAGCATGAAAAGCTTCAGGAAACTTTTCTTTAAATTCCTCAGCATTTAATTTCTTAACAAACTGTGCTGAACATGGGAAACAAGTTGAGCCAAATATCATGACTTGCATTTTAAATGAAGCTTGGTGTTCGGCTACGGTCCATCCCTCTCCAGAGGAAACGTTGTGCACACTTGTCCACCTCTCGTATCCGGACCTGATGAAACATTTCTCTGATGTCACCAAAGAACCCGATTCGAAACTGACGAAACTTTAAAAGTACTCCAACAAGCGATGACAGCAGGTCTGGACCTGGGAGCAAGGCATCATTGAAACTCAACCCTTTGGCACTTTGAGGCAGCATCAAGGATGAATCTTATTTTCCCAGGTTTGTTCGGATTCACTATGGCAAAATGAGGAAGGTACCTTGTTCTTGGCCCTTCCACCGCAGCTTCCTTCATGGTCAGTTGTTTTGCATAACCGTTCTTGAGATAGTCATCTATCTTCCCACAGTACTGCTCTGCATATGCAGGGTTGTCGTCCATTTTCCTCTCCACACAGAGAAGGCATTTAAAGGCTTGGTTTCTACTATTAGGAAAAGTTGATTCGTCCTGTCGCCACAGCAGTCCAGTTTCAAAATGTTCATTACACGTTTCGTTGTAATGTTTAAGATTTCTCGCGCTCTTTTATCCTTCCTGGACATAGATGTTTTCTCCAACATACATACTCCAAAGGACTCGGTTGAAGAAGAATCCTTGACGAGTTGAAGATCATCATCCATGGAGTCTCGAATCCTGTTGCAATCGATGGGTCCTTGGCAAAGACCACCACGTGACACTGCAACCACTCCATGTATAACCCATCCCAAAGCAGTCTTTGAGAGGATAGGAGATCTCCAAGGACCGGTGATGCATTCCCTAGCCACTATAAATTCACCATGGTCCTGTCCAATCAGCACAGTAGGCTTTGCTGTCTTGAAAGATGGTAGCTCCACTCCTTGAAGGTGTTTCCACTGTTGTTGCAATTCGGTGACATTGACTGCATGGTTTCGGAGCGGCAGATTCTTAATTGTTCTAACATTATTCAGTTGAAACATCTGCTCCTCTGCTGTCCCCTGGATATGAACACTGACGCGGTGTGAATCCTCCGAAGTTATGCCATTTGCTGTTCTAAGTTGAAAAGGTTCTTTTGGTCCCTTCAATCCCAAACATTTAGCCATGTCTGCCTCAGTGATCATTATTTCAGAACCGTCCTCCAAGAGTGCATAAGTCTGTACAGTCCCAGTTGGTCCACACAATTTGACTGCAATCACTTTTGTAAGAACTTTCACATTATTTGTCCTTGTGTAGCTGACTGAACTGCATGGAATTTGTTTATTTTGTTGTTTGTGGTGATGCAGCATGGTATTATGTCTTCGACCACATCCTACAGCTTGGCAGTTGGTCTTTGAGGTGCACTTAACTGATCGATGCCCTGGTTTAAGACATCTTAAGCAGATTCTTTTCTTTAACAGTGTCCCACCGCTTGTTGACATCCAGTTTTTGGAAAGCGTAGCACTTTTTTAAGAAATGTCCAAGTTTATTGCAAAACAAACAAGTTTGATCATCCAAAATCTTTGTTCTCCCATCAGCCTTCTTTTCTGATGTCATCATGACAACACCTTTTGTCTTCTTTTATTCTGTGGCCTGTCGTTTCTTAATGACAATCGGATTATGCAACTTCTCCAGGCATGTTGCTTCTTTATTCAACCATGTTGAGAAGTCCCTCAAAGTCAGGTCATCAACTTCCTTATCACCGACATGTTGAGCCCAGCATAGGCGGTATGGCTCAGTAAATTTTTGAATCAGTTCATCCATAACTATTGAGTACTGAAGATAAGCTGGTTTTTGACAATTTTCCACCACTGCAACATAATGTCTGATTGCATCGGCAAAGCTAAAAAGTGAGCAGTAGTCACCATCCTTTGGAGCATCGATCTTATGAACTTTAGCCAGAAGTTGTTTTATAATGGAATCAGGCCATCCAAACTTTCTCTGAAATGTGTTGATTATTACATCGAGATCATTTGATAACAGCATTAGATCCCTTACTGCATCCTTGGCTTTCCCGATCAATGTTCCACGTAAACTACTCATGTTCTCATGGTCATCAAATCCACACTTTTCTGTTGACACAGTGTATCTGTTAAGGTACTCTGGCCAATCTTCTGGAGTACCGTCAAATTTTGGAAGATCACGTCCATGGTCTTGCGCCATTCTCGCTGTTGACTGAGTATGGCAGCAGTTGGTGCTCGACTTGGATCCCTTAAATTTTGTTGACGGTCTGTGGCACTCCTTCTAAAGTCATCATGGATTGGCATCACTACATCTTGGGAATGCATCGAGCAGGTTGTGTCAATGTGTGACTGTACATTATTCCCAATGGGTGGAAGCATTTGCTCCTGAGTGTATACACAGTGTTGGACACTATTTTGCAGACCATCACTTAATTGCTGTCGTCGTCATCCAGAAAGTGATTCCATTCTTGAACGAGTAGCTTCAAAATCACATGTTCTGGTGAATTAGTATTCACTGTCAGATACAGATAGTTTGGTCGACGTGCACAATAGTTATCAATCTGTGACTTTTCGGCAAAGTTGTTAGACACTACCATCTGCTGGTCAATCCCAGTCATCAGGTTACATTGACACTGCTCAGATGCAGCATTGTAATTTCCGGCCTGACATGAGTCTCCATAGTTCAAGTGCAGACCTGGAAGTTCATTCTGTGCTACCGTAGATTCAGCACACTTGTTGGGCACAAAGTCGAGGACAAACGGAATTTCAACCTTCTTTGTCTGAGGTTGTGTTGGAATCTGGGCGACCCATGTCGTCACCCTTTCCAACTTAGTCCTCTTTGTCTCATCATCCAAGGCTAGTCGTAGACCCTGGTCGAGACTGTGAAGTCCTTCATCGGAGTCCAATTCCAACAAAGACATCTCAAATTCTTTTCTGGCTATTTCGTCACGGTCATCAAGATTGTCCAAGAGGTATCTGTTGCTTTTCGACCCGGTCATCAAGTCGTCTTTTCTCAGTGCGGTCTTCCAGGAGAAGTCGTCTCCTTTCCATCCATTAATCGATCTGTTCCTTAAGCCATTTCAATTCAGCAGCACGTCTTTGTCTTAATGTTGAACTTGTTCCAGTGCTGTGTCAATCTAAGCACTTTGATCTACTTGGTCGGCCAGTCTCATGGATACCAGTTGTAGTCATCATATTGACAGACATTCACGATCGTTCAATGCATTAATTATGTGAGTCCGAATTCACGTCAGAAGTAGTCAGTCTTGTCTGGTCGGGAACTATGTTGTCGTCCACTTCATCATTGGTCGCCATGCAAATATTACTGTGGTTCTTTTGTTCCAAAGTCGTCTTTGAACCATCAATACAATAATAAACAGTGCCATCTGATGTCGTGATCTTGAGTAACCTTGAAGACATCTCACTTGTGTGTATATTCTCCGCTGGATTTCACTTGAACAGTAGTCATTTGGAAAGATTGAGAAGATAATTAATAATTAATTTGGAAATTATAATTACTAAGCAGTTCTGCAGGTCCAAACAGTCGTAAAGTTGAGATTTCCAAATTTTGGTATAAGTTCAAATAATGTTAAATTATTTAAATGTTCAATATTCCAGGCTTTCAGAACCTCCAAATTACAATTCAAATCACCATCTAACTTTCTTGACACAATTATTTAGTCCAAATTGTCCAGAAGAGGGCATTGCAAATTCGAAAATTTCACATTTGATTGTTCCAATTTTCTAATTCCATTGAAATTCTTGATTTTGAATCAAATTATTTACCCGAAATCATCATGTCCGACAGACCAAATTTTCAGGGTTTGTTCTTCGTATAACGACGTTCAAATTAGTCAAATTTTCATTCCGTTATGAATAATGATATAGTTATTAACCGGCAAAGTCGGCCGGTCGTTCCGTTTTTCTTCGAAAATTAAGCCTTTTTTGTGATCCCGGACTGGACGATCCGGCTCGACGGACCAATGTTTGAACAATTTTAGAAACACGAAATGTAAATTGGCGATAATAGAGAGGACTGTATGTTATGGTTATTTACTTATTAAATGTTCAAACCCGAGCAATCTGGCAATCCAAGCAATCTGACAATCCAATTGAATTCCACAATAATTCAGCTGAAAATAAGTCGCGCAACACACACACACACACACACACACACACACACACACACACACACACACACACACACACGCGAGTAAGGTGAAAACTATATTTCACAACTAAGTAACAAAATGTTTACAAAATGGACACTGTTAAGACTGCCAACTCTAAATATAATGCAAAAGCATCACCGGGTTTAGATCTTTTTAAAAGATGTTAAGAATATAAATTTATGAAAAACTTTGCAAAAGTATAACAAAAATATAATAAAAAAAACATCACGAGGTTTTTTAGTAAATTTTTAAGAAATTAAATTTCAGAAATATCTTGCAAAAATATAAAGTGATAAAGGATAATGCATATAGCATCACCGGTCTTTTGACTTGTAAGAAATTAAATTTCAATACTTGCAAAAATGTATAACAAAATATAATGTAAAAGCATCACCAGGTTTAAGTTCTTAAGAAATTAAATTTCAGAAAAACTAGCAGAATTGTACAACAAAAATATAACGCAAAAACATCACCGGGTTTAGAGTAAATGCAAGTTTTGCTTTCATTGGAACTGGAATAAGTAGTTTAATAACTATTTGCATTCTGAGCATAACTATCAAGGAAAATCTTATAATTCATTAATTGTGTATATAAAGACAGAAGGTGAAATTAAACTTAGCTTTTGTTCTTTGAAGTTTAGTAGATGAATCCTTCAAAGAGGTTTCTTTTACCACCAGTCATTAGTCCGAGAGATATATGCAATTGGTATCAGGTACATAAACACATGGTTGCAACAAAGTTCTTTGGAGAAATCCAATTGAATCAAAAAAGCACTACTGTTAAGATCAAAAGTTTCTTATAGAGACTGCATTTGCTCGGAGTTTCAGCTGCTAACAGTTTTGAGTAACTGGTCCTGAACTGTGAGAACTGATTTGTACTGCACTAAAGTCTCTCTCCTCGGCCATCCAGCATTAATTCATCGTTGCAGATAAAACTTTACTTTACAGTAAGATTTCCATTTTTAGTTTTCCTTGATGAGTTTGAGTTGTGTACTGAAAATGTTAGCTCAGAATGCACCTTATATACATACAAAAGTAAGAAAAAACTAGTGGCCTAATCCCAATATTAGATTAATGACTTTACTATAACATAAAACATTAAAAATGTAGAACAGATAGGTAATTGACAAAATAAACAACAAAAAAAACCAAATACAACACCATACAATAGTTATGAGGGATAGGTACATTTAGGTCAGTTAAGAAAACATGGATAAGCTTTTAGTGGTGATTATGTCCTAAGGAAAAGTATTCATAAATGTCATTTCCACGGTTTAAGACTTTTTGATTAGTTTATTATTTAATTTAAATGTGTTGCAATCATGCAACAGGCCTATATTATAAAATGTTACTTGTTAACCATTTTTATGAAGGATACTATAAAGTATACACATTTACATTTTTACTTTTTTATACTCGTCTGCATGCACATTAGAAAATGGTCACACCAGAAGTGCTGCACTATTTTAAAATTTGTGAATTTTTAGTATTCCATTAGTATACATAAAGGGACATGGCCCCGACTTGTTGTTATCGACTTAAGAATATGTATGACGACATATATGTCCACATAAAAATATGTATGACTACAAAAACGTACACATTTGCTTTTTTTCACTGTGATCATATCCAACTATTTATTTCATTTTCTAGAATGTATGTAATCTAATTATTTTGAACTACGCATATTTAATTTTCTATGATATATACTGCAGCTTCAGTATGCATGCATGTTTACAGAAACCGACTGCAAATGCAATATACAGTAAAATCAAACTTAGCATAATTTATGACTATCAAATTAAGTATTACTAAATTTATTGATGTAATTATGTAATGTAAAGTTGATATATTTTGAAACAAAAATAAAAAAGTTATTAGTCCTATACAAGGATAGGATACAGGCAGGAGGGGGGCAATGGGGCAATTGTTCCCCTCTAGCCAGAAAATGTTGCTGTCCAGTATAGGCAGAGAAAATGGCCATCTCCTTCCATAATATGTGATTGCCTCCCCCCCTTAGCAAAATCCTGTATCCACCCCTGGTCCTATATACAGCTTATCAATACACGATTCTTGCATTACTATCTGAGCATGTGCAGAACAGTATCGCCACCTGGTGCATTTACAGTCTCACTAACGCAGGGGAAAAACTTTGCTGCCAAAATCAAATGTAACAATCAACATGACATTAAGTGCAATAAACAATTATAGTCTACCTCTAGGCTGGTCAAAAAATTTAAATTGATTGCCAAATATTAAAAATGAATGGATAACTGATCATCTTAAAACAAATTCGGACAAGCACATTAAGTATGCTTTAGAGGGTGATGTTTCACAGATTAATGTAGCAAATATTTGCAAGAATTTTGTGCAATTTGATGCTGTGAAATCCAAGGTGGCTTCATCACAGAGAAAAGGGACTTATAGTGTCTACACTATTTTAGGAGCTGATAAAATAGTGAATTGATACTGTCACTGTCCAGCTGGGTAAGAAGCAAAGTTGCTACTATATTTAATTACTATAGGCACTCGGCCCGTGCAATGCATGCATATAGATATACTGGTTGAGCTAGTCTAGAACAAAAAGTATGGAATGTAAATACTTTATTGTTAAGGTACATCGCCACCAAAAATACATTGTAACTAAGCATTTGCAAGTTATAGTTGTAAATGTTTGCAAACATTTCGTAAAAATGAAATTTTTGCAAAGGACCTTTCTAAAATGCAGACAAATATTATTTATAAAGTATTTTTTTAAAAATGGAATGGATTTATTTGATCCACAGACTTCAGCCACACTGGCCAATGTTTACAAACGGTTTCAAGAATACATTTTAATCCCAAACGTTCCCATCTATGCTAAGCACGTTGTGAATGAAACTTTACATCATGTACTGAAAGTGTCACCTGTTAACATCCATTTATTTTAAAATTCTTGTGGCTGAAGATCATGAGCTGTGATACATGTTGCTAATTTGCAACAGCAATGGCACTAATACTATTTAAAATTAGTCTTTGCGATAGTTTTTCTGATAGTTTGCCTCTATCATAAATGTTTTCTCCTTAGGGGTAATTACTTGTCATGCATCATATGCCTAGTACTTTTCAATAACACTTAACTTGGAAACATTACTTTTTCTATTTTAGTAGTTGGTAAAAGCCACAGTTCAATGGAAGAGAAGTCAATGGGATTAGAGATTGCAGCCTTGAATTCCAAAGTCATGCTGTACATGTCAAAGATGCCCTTTACCCAATTATGACTGAAGAAGATGTCACCAAAATTGCA
>JAQIXP010004964.1:0-10916 GCA_034700285.1 Proteroiulus fuscus | reverse complement strand
AGTGGAGTTAGTTGAAAACTCAAAGTGGACATTTTTCATGGGATCTATGGCATAGAGATTGAATTTCTTAACTATTTTTGAACTAAAGGTAGTAGAAAGAAAGTAAAAAATACCAAAATGTAGAGAATTATAATATCTAGTACAATGTGAAAGAATTTTTTTCGAAATTATTACTTTTTTAAAAAAAATAAAATAACCATGAAAAATTTACCACCTTACGAAAAAAAAATATTACAAAATAACCATTTAATTTAGGCAAAAAGCGATTTGACAGTGTTTTAGCTGAATAAATTTCCTAAATTTTAGAATATTTGACATTTTTCTAGCATTTGAATTTTTTTTAGAAATTTAACTCAGTGTTGTTTTGCAATTTAAAAAAAAATTACATATATTAGAAAAATGTCAAATATACAAAAATGTAGGAAATTTATTCAGCTAAAACATGGTGAAATCGTTTTTTTTGCTTAAATTCAATGGTTATTTTGTAATAATTTTTTTTTCTGTGAGGTGGTCAATTTTTCATTGTCATTTTAATGCATTCAATTCTTTTTTTAAATAAGTAATAATAATAATTTTGAAAAAATTCTTTCACATTGTACTAGATATTATAATTCTCTACATTTTGAAATTTTTTGCTTTCTTTCTACTGTGTAAGAAACTATGGTAAGAATGGTATTACCTGGCCAATACATTACACTCATAGCAATTTCAACAGCACACATCCACGTTCAGTTTCACCAACAGAGAGTGTGTAAGTCTACTACACACGCACGAGGCATACATTCTTTTTACAAAACAAATTGGCGCCATCTACTGACTAAGTTGATTACTATCATTCAATTTTATGGGTTATCTTATAGCCATTCTTAGGAATTCAACAAAAAAATTCAATGTGTTCATGGTTTCACTTATAAGTTACAATAGTAACTACTAGATGGTGCCAGTCATTTTTAAAATAATGTGGTAAAATGGCACCATCCAAGCATTTCAGAATAAGCTTATTTTTCAATTATGGTAAGTCTGATGAAAATATTAATTTGTATTACTATCTCAACTATCGCTAGTCCTTATATTTTAAAAATGACTGGCGCCATCTACCGATTAAGTAAATTACTACCATTCGATATCATCATCCATCCTAGGAATTCAAAACACGTACATAACTAACGGTATTCCACGAAGTACACTTTTTATGGTTTACTTTACAAAAGTAACTACTAGATGGCGCCAGTAATTTTTAAAATAATGTGGTAAAATAATGGCGCCACCCATGTACTTTAGTTTAAAGCTTGTTTTCTGAATTATGGTAAGTCTGATGAAAATATTAATTTTTGTAACCTTCTCAACTATTTCTTGTCTTTATTTTAAAAATATAACTCGTAACAAGGTGAGGCTTACCTTTTAAAATACAAGCCCATTTTCAGGAAAGATATGGTATACATTACACTAAATCTAGGTATACATTTGTAAAAAATGTAATGGGGCATATGACATTTACAGGATAAGGTACCCCACTACTTTACTGCCATATGTTATAGTTTTGTATCCCATATATGTTGTCTGATGTGCAGGTCCAACACATCATCAGTGCTTTTTCTGGAATCATTTGCATACCTGTTACATGCAAGTGTTCAACTTTTTTCCCAATGTGCATCTCTTCACACACCTGCACACAGAATTGATAAGAGAATACGAAATTTGGCTATACATCTTTACAAAAAATGCATAAATATTGTGAATCTAATTGCAAGGTAGGTTAAAGGTGCATTCATTCTTCCAACGAAATTTTTGACAAAAATAGTGCTTAATACGTGCATGTTCCAATTACATTTGGTTGAGTCAAATATGCACGTGCACTGGAGACAGATTTTGGAATAGGAGACAGAAATATATAGAACTGATATTTGATTTTTCTACAAAAAAACCATTCTAAAACAAATTTCCAAAACTAAAAACATCAGTGAATTCTAAAACCTCAATAGGAATTGAGGAACAGAGGATTATTACAGATTTCTATGGAATACTCGTATGCATGCGTGTGCAAGCTTCATACATAACATGTAAAAACTCCAAACATTTTGGAGTTTGTTTTATGAGTTATGCATAGAGGGAAAGTCCCACTCTTTGAAAGAAGTGGATTGTAGGAAGAAGAGCATGAAAAATTATAAAATTCATGGAAATTGCAATTTGATTTGAGCTTACCAATCATTAAATAAAATGTTCTGAATATATGGATTTTGATGAAAATATAAAGCCCAAATTGACACCATTTTACCGAATGTATGTAGCGCCCTCTACTGGATGAAAAACATCAGTTCTCATTGAAGTGATTGAACAAATACACGTGCATGTCCTAGAGGGCGTCACCAACTTTTGGTGTCTGCAGAAATCTATGGAAAAATGGAGCCTAACGTGTATTTAGTAAACGTGGTGATTTTGTCAATATGGAGACTGCTGCAATTATTGTCACAGCCATTCAGATTTATAGAGTAGGCCTAACTGTGTACAACTTAAATATTACTTGCCACAAAGTGAGACTTTCCCTTTAACACCTGAAGTTCTGGAGTCACAATTCAAAATTCAAAGCAATAAATTACGAAATTATTGTTTTAAACTACATCACAGGCGTGTTATATAATGATCATGAAATAGGAGCATTTATGGAACATTTTTCCTCTTACAGATAAACGCTATTATGGCGCACCTCCTAAACGCATTAAATTGGACAATTTTAACACCATTCATGGTGGCTACAAATTTCTGTAAATAAAATTCCCTGAGTTTTCCAGGTTTTTCAGGGTCATTTTCACATTTTTCCAGGTTCAAAAACATTTCTTTTGGATGAAAAAAAAGGAATGCGCAAATTTCAAAGCTAATCATTTGCTTTCCATTGAATTCAGAGCCAAGATATCATTTTTGATTTTTGCAGCAGCCAACTAGGAAAATCTGGAATTTGCCACATTTTATTTGCCCATTTTTGCTCCTTGGTGAGCTGCTTTCAAAGGAAATTTTAATTTTTTGGAATTTGCATCTCATTAACATAAATAGTTTCATCATTATGAAATGCCAAATTATGTTTTTTTAATTGAAACCGCGCCACCTTCCAGAAGAAATTCACAATACAAAAGTGAAATTAACTTGCTAAAGTGCTTCCCCCTAGCGAAGGGTTACTCTCTATTGAAAAATTTCGGGTTTCAATTCAAAATTCCCTGAGTTTTCCAGGGTGAATATAAAATTCCCTGAGATTTCCAGGTTTTCTAGGTTAGTAGTCACCATGCATTATTTTGCCTGAAGTTTTCAACAAGCCAAGGTTTGTTTTGGTGGAAATCTTTTAACTTTGCTCAGAATTCCACCTGGCGGCCAGGAAGGAAACTTTAGGTGTGTTCCATTCTGCTTTGAAACCTGTTGAACACGTGGATTGCACAAAAATATTCTACAGACACTTGCTCAGTTCTGCACGCACAATCCTCGTGCTCAACTAGTTCAAAAACAGAAAAAGCCAGATAATGGGATAAACATTTAGTTCCCTTCCTGACCGCAACGTGTGAATTATGACCAAAGTTAAGGTTAATCCGACTATGCATTTCTCCAGTTTTTTTCTCTGTCATAAATTATTCGGAATATTTCATATTTTGACCGTTATAGTTTCGTGCAAAAAAACTTATTTTAATTTATTGATATTAATTAATTTAAAATTATTGCTAGGCCTATAAATTGAAATCACAAGCCATGACCACATGCACAAAATGGCTATTTTTTGTGCATGAAATTGGCAATATAAGTGAAAAGGTGTAGTCAGTACGTGCTAAATTGGCATTATTGCGTGGCCGTATCTCTCCGCCTTCTCAATATTCGGACATTCAAGGTTTCGATTTCAATGACATTTTAGCCATTAATGAAATTAAGAAGTAGGCCTAAGTGCGACTTTGGCACTTATAATCCACCCACTATTACAAGTTCGCATGGCATTTTTTCACTTAAATTAATCATATATCTTACATGCATATACCACATTCACAGCGTGAATATATAGAGTTGAAGATCTGATGATAAATTGGCTTATTAATTCGCATTTCTACGATGATAATATTCCAATCGCCCACCTTTGAGTTTGGAATTTTGTGACATTTCAATGTGACATTTTTATACGTTTTCAGTTTATCACATCCGGCTCTCAATGTCATATTCGGGGCGCATGGTATATTTAGAGAAAGGTATTTTAAGGGCCTATTGCTGGACAATTATTAGTATAAATTATTTTAAAATATGAGGAATTGTATATATTATTAGGAGGTGTAACTGAAACTGATCTGATTTGCACTCTCGAAGGCGTGCCATAGTGCATACAACACCAGGGAGTACCTTGTAAGCCTAGTTTTATGAGTTTTTCACAATGTAATCACACACCTGGCCTAAAAAAAGTATTTAGAAAAAAACCAAAATTTTCCCAAATCTTGACCAGTGCGTTTTTAAGGCAACAGGAGGTGCCTTTGCATGATTATGCAATTGTAGTCAAATAAACTACATGTGTATAGAAATGGGTTTTCTTTCAAGCTCATTCCAGAAATTGTTCTATTATACTAACTTGTAAGAATACTTCACTAACTTCAGTCTAGTGGACAAAATGCGTACTAGTTAGCTAAGCAGCCATTGCATTTGACTTACTTGAACAGGCACATGCATTGAGCCAAATGAATGCCCATGCCAAATGCAATTAGTTGGTTTGAATATGCACGTGCATTGAGTCAAGTGCATGAATGCATGTACCAATTGCTTTTGGTATACTGGAACATGCACATTCATTGAGCCAAGTGAATGCATAAACCAATTGCAATTGGGTGACTGGAATATGCACGTGCATTGAGCCAAATCAATGCATGTACCAACTGCAATTAGTTTACTTAAATATGCACGTGCATTGAACCAAGTGAATGCATGTACCAATTACATTTGGGTGACTGGAACATGCACGTGCATTGAGCCAAGTGAATGCATTTGGTCTACTGGAATATGCAGGTGCATGAAACAAAATGAATGCATGTACCAGATGCATTGAATAAAATGAATGCATTTACCAACTGCAATTTGGTCTACTGGAATATGCAAGTGCATTGAATAAAATGAATGCATGTACCAGATGCATTGAATAAAATGAATTCATGTACCAACTGCATTTGTTCTACTGGAATATTCAGGTGCATTGAACAAAATGAATGCATGTACCAGGTGCATTGAATAAAATAAATGCATGTACCAACTGCATTTGGTCTACCTGAGTATGCAGGTGCATTGAGCCATGTGAATGCATTTGGTCCATTTGGTCTAATGGAATATGCAGGTGCACTGAACAAAAATGAATGCATCTACCAGGTGCATTGAACCAATTGAATGCACGTACCATTTGTATTTGGTTACTGTTACTGGAATATATGCACGTGCCTTATTATAACTACCTCTTTAAAATTTTAATTTCCAAAACCATATTTTCCACTTTCCAGCGCATGAATTCCGCAGAATTTTCACAAAGTTTCTTTAAAATGTGTGCGAATTTCGCCATAATGTTTCTACGAGATGCATGCAAGTTGCAAACCATTGCATTTGCATTCAAGGTTTGCGATAGTAAATAGGCCATTGAAAAATCAATCTAACTGTTGCGTACAGTCACGAAGTGAGGGGTCATACACGTTGTCGAGTGAGGGGGTATTGGGGGTCAATAAATTGACGAGTCCATTCCTACTTAAAGGGACTAATAAATTCTTACTTTTACACGTGTAACATATACACAATTCAGCTAATCTTTCCTAATCTAAAGAAATCAAGGTCTATCCCAAGTGCAACGTAGTGTTGGCATATTGCCAGAGAAACCTAACCGGAAGTGTGCCAGTTTGCAGCTAAAAAGTTAGGCTTACAAAGAAGAAATGCATTCGTTTATCATTAGAAGAAATATACCTTCAATTTTACGATACGGATTGATACGAATGTTAAGCAGTAATTCGGCTTCGGAATTACCGTACCGAGAAATTACTATTCCTGTACCGTGGGGACACATTGCAGGTAAATGAAACCAATAAGGACTAGCCTCGACATCCATTAACTATTTTCAACTCTTGTTAAACGAATTCACAACCAAGGCTGCTTGTGTGTATAAACTATATGTAAATGTCTGCATTAAATTCAATGCTTTTAGCTATAGCGTCCTTGTATTGTCATTTGTCTCTATAGCTGCTGAAGCTTTAATTCCACGTTCCAAAAAATGGAACGAAAGGCACGTGCCAATGGGGGTCGCCATTTTGTTTTGCATCGTTAATTGCTATAACCCCACAAGGAGTCGGCGCATGCGTTAACGTACCCATTCATGCGATTTTGCGAAATTGGGCGCATATGATACAAAAACTGTTCAGCTATCAGAATTTTTCACGTTGAGCACCATGTTGAGCTCAACGCGTTGAGCAGATTGTTGAATAATGGAATGCGCCGATTTACAAAAGAAACACAGATTGTTATATCAACGGTAGGGGCAGGTATATTGGGGAGGTGGGGAAGGGGGGGGGGGCAGTAGTGTACTGGGAGGGCACAGTCAAAATCATCAAGCCAAATAAAGTTTAGAGAACACAAACATAATACAATGGGAAAGTCCCACTTTATAAGAAGTGTTTTTTAAATGCTCGGCATTAGAACATACCGTAGAAATATGATAATAATATTGGAATTAGACTTGCAAGTTATGAGATATCAACATTTTTAAGTACAACATGGGCAGCGCCATATTGCCTAATCTCAGAAATACATGAATCGAATCGTACAACCTCAGACATTTTTAGTGCCATCTGTTAGTAATGCAAGTAAGGTTTACCACTGAAATCCATAGCTGAAATCATTCAATTTTGGCGTCACTTTTCTTCTATGCAATAATGTATATAAAATAGATTTGTAAAATGGCGGGAATTTTCTGAGATTTTTTGTAGTGTGCACTTGGTGGTTGATATATGAAAGAAAATGTCCAAATACATTACAAGTGCTTATAGTCATTAGAACAACACGTAGAAATAAAAAAATTAATACTGGAATTAAACTTCCCATTAATGAGAAATCACCACTTTTAAGTACAACACGGGCAGCGCCATATTGCCTAATCTCAGAAATACACGAATCATACAACCTCAGACATTTTTAGTGCCATCTGTTAGTAATGGAAGTAAGGTTCTCCATTGAAATCATTCAATTTTGGCTTCACTTTTCTTCTATGCAATAATGTATAGAAAAAAAGATTTGTAATATGGCGGAAATTTTCTGAGATTTTTCCTAGTGTACTTTCCATTCAAAATAAAAGCCCTATCAACAAGAATGTTTATGTTTTAAGGTAAAGAATGGGGCAACACCGGCGGTCATCGAGTCCTCGGCATTCACGGTTGGCAGGATAATTGCGGCACGTTCGATCTGGTGGCCCCTCACTTGCCGAAGCATCTTCACTTCGTGGCCATCGACCTTCCGGGTCATGGATTCTCGTCACACATCCCTTCCGGATTCTTCTACGACATGGTCAGTTACGTGAGTTACATTCGGAGAGTGATCCTGCACTTGAAGTGGGACGATTTTTCCATCTTGGGTCACAGCTTGGGTGCAATGGTTGGCTTAGGCTACTCCAGCTGCTATCCAACAGAACTCAGGAAGTTGGTCTGTTTGGACGTCATCAGGCCTTACATGATGCCCTTGTCCAGTTTGCCATCGTTCGTCGCCAAGAGGCTTGACCAAATGATCAAGTACGAGGCCATGGGAAGCACGAAGGACGACGCACCGAGGAGTTATGACGTCGACGAGCTCATTCCGAAACTTCTGGAATCCACCGAAGACTTCATGACCGAGGAATCGGCCAGGATCTTGCTGAAGAGAGGCACGAGGCCGGTGGATGGATCGAGAGTCGTGCTGACCAGGGACAGAAAACTCAGGTTTTCGCTACCAATCGCTACTGATGAACAGCTTTGGGTGCTGGGAGAAAACCTGAGGTGCGATCTGCTCCTCGTCCTGGCCAGTAACGGAATCCGTAGGAGATACTTCAAGGATCTTGTAGAAGAAACCTTGGATACTTACAAGAAAAATACTCGCACTTTCAAAGTCGTAGAAGTCGAGGGAACTCACCATGTCCATCTCAACAATCCCGAGCGAGTTATTCCCATTTTGCAAGATTACTTTTCTAACAACTAATTTATGGATATAAATATAAAATTTAATTTATTCTCGAGTCCAATGCTTCATCGTTTGGGGCAAGTGGGAAGATAACATTAAAAACACTTTTACCAATGGACAATTTAGTTTTAAAAAATTAATTTCCCACAATTTCATAACTATTTTCAGTCTAGTTTTTCCTGTGGAGCTGTAAACACTCATTGTGCTGCCTGATGACGTTATTCTTTTGTTGCTCAATTAAACATTTTTAAATAACAATTTCTTAAAAAACTAAGACACAGTCTACTAACATTTTTTTATTTATTTTATATATAAATAAGGCCTGGCAAGTTACCATACCCTTATGGAGAATGTGTTATCTATATTGAAGTTCAAATCTCTGCCGTAAATGGCGCTGACTACCGTACGATTACCCATAATTCTCTGCATTTAAAAAGAAAAACTAACAGAAAAAAGAGGATGTCACTGATCTGATTGGCTTGTTAGTGTCACGTGGTTTATAAGTAATGGATAAATTATGAGTCACAAGTATTGCCACGCCCTATCTGTTGTCATAAAGCAAGGGATTTTGGGAAAGCGCTCGGTAGTCAAGCGCCAAATTGTCCATTTTTGTGGTAGAAAATGGAAACTCAAGCGATAACACCAAAAATCTCAACTTGCCAGGCCTTAAAATACCGGTATAAAAAAAAATTTAATACAAGCCCAAATTTTTAACGTCAATTCAGTGAAGAAGAACCCCTCACGTGACACCTTATTGTTTAACTTTTGGTAATATGACCAGCCCACCTAACTGCAAACGTAATTTATGAACGACCCTTAAATGAAAGTTTTGTAGAAAAATGTACACTGGTGTGTCCATGCAGTGCATACGATAGGAAGTATACAGTATACATGTATTTCAATGTTTGGACTGCTTTTAGTTCCTGCCAAAGTGCTTATGCCATAGATGCCATCTTGGAATTTTTGTGTAACAACCATTAAAGGGAAAGTCTCACTTTTTACAACGTGATGTTTAAATGTAAGAAGAGAATGTGTTATTATGAGAAAATCAATTGTTATGTGATGCAAGCTTACCATGATTTGAAAACATTGGTCCATTTTTGTCGCTAAAAGCGCCACCAACCACTTACAAACATTCTTACAAAATTTCCGTCATGGTAAAATTGTAAACATAGAATTCTTTCTTGAAATCCCCTTTCTCCCATTATTAACAGATGGCGCTAAAATTTCTGAGATCAGGCAAAATGGCGCTGCCCATGTTTTTATAAAAATTGTGATTTCTCATTAATGTTAAAGTTTAATTCCAATATAATTATTATATTTCTACATTTTGTTCTAATGTCTAGCATTTAAAAAGTACTTGTCATGAAGTGAGATTTCTTCCTTAAATAAGTACCGTATATGCTTACTAATTCAATCCCTATCTCCTAAATCAAGCCAAACAATGGGGAACGTCCACAGATTCACCGATTCTAGCATTGCACGGATGGCAAGACAATGCCGGAACATTCGATCCACTGATGCAACATCTTCCAGAAAGTTTGCACGTATTGGCCATCGATCTTCCAGGACACGGCCACTCCTCACCACAACCTCCCGGGATGCCATATCACATCTTCAACTGGATAAGCGCAATCCGAAGAGCAGTCATCCATCTACAACTGAAGCAGTTCTCCCTCATCGGCCACAGCTTGGGCTTTGGAATTTCCTTCGGATATGCCTCTTGTTTTCCAGAACAAGTCCAGAAGTTGGTGGCTCTGGAAGGCAACTTGCCATTTATCTACCCCGAGCAGGACATCGCTAAGCAGATGAGAAAGAGCTTGGACGAGATGGTCCAATGCGAGGAAGCGATGCAGAAGCCGTTGCCAAGAGTGGTCAAGGAAGATGCCATCAAACTAATGATAAAGGCAACCAGAGGATCTCTCACGGCCCATGCAGCTCGGATCTTGTTGGAACGTGGTGCCAGAAGTGCGGACGGTGACGAGGCCAGTCGCCTGGTTTTCAACAGGGATCCAAGACTCCAACTTAGTCCTATCACTGGACTTAATAGAAAGCAACAATGGCAACTTGCCAGTAACTTAGCATGTGACTGCTTAATGATCGTCGCCAGTCAGGGTACGGCAATGGCGCGTACGGGACCAATGGAAGAACTGGAAAACTTGCTGAAAACCAACTGCAAGTCCTTTCGCTTGGTAAAAGTTGAAGGCACCCATCATGTTCACCTCAATGATCCCGACCAGGTTGTGCAACATATTAAAGATTTCTTTGGATTTCATTAAAATGTAATTTTTTTTTAAATATTATATTAGGGCACATGCATCAGGGTTCGTACACTTACACATAAATGAAATTCAAGGACTTCCAAGGGCCATGTATTCAGTTTTCAAGGACCCTTTCATGACTTACTTTGAGCTAAAACATTCATCTATAGTGGCAAAATAAAGCAGGATTCCCACTAATTTCTACCAATTGAGTTCCCACACTTTCCCTGACCAATTCCTTAAATTTGCCTAACCATTTCAAAACTATTTCTGTACTGATTGAGATTATGCTACTATCATTTATTTTCCCTGTAACACCCTCTCCCCTAAACTGATGACGTCATATTTGCACGACCCCTTAAGTTAGTTGTATTTAGGGGGGGGGGAGGCTCACGTGCTTATAACTTTTTTTACTCATAACCTGAAGTGGTCATAACTTTTGGACGACCACTATTTGGAAATATTTATAAC
>JAQIXP010004963.1:0-10917 GCA_034700285.1 Proteroiulus fuscus | reverse complement strand
TCCATGAATAGGAAGATGGCGCTATTCAATGGTTGCCTACGTTTTCAGTCCTGCCGCTATGGGATGGTACCCCCTTGCCCCATTATAGTTCAAATGCACACAAGCAGGGGCGCCAGTTATCCAGGATCGACCTGTTTTTTGGCGCCAAGTTTAAGTCAAGTTTAAAACGTTACTAGATTTTACTTTTCTATAATACAATTATTATAACGTACATCTTATTAATTAAAATTTTTTTTCTGAGTACCCCCTAGGGAGGGTACAGGTAATGGTAAAACTAGTTATTAAAGTAATATATTACTTAAAAATTAATGCATTAAGCTTAATATTAGACTAGGGGTGGATTGCTGAAGTCTGGAATAGACGTGATTTAAGTTGGTAATAAACTTCAAAATGACATGTAATTTCGAAGTTTATTCCCAGCTTAAATCACTATTCCAGACTTTAGCAGCCCACACTTATCTTATACATGTATTGAATTGAAAGCATTGATCCTGAAAGTTGGTCCAGGTGTTTATGGTAAATATTACTTTTAGCCCATCATCATGGCGTGAGCAAAATTTGAATTGACCCGGGTTTTGCATCCAAGCATCTGGGGCCTGCTTTCATCAATGCTTTTAGTTTAATTTTAAGGAATGATTTAATCAGCTTAACTTATTTAGCAAAGGTTAATTTTTAAGGCATTTTAATTGCTATGAAAAATTAAGATATTAAGATTTAATAAGTTTAGTATGTAACAAATAAGTGGCAATGATTCCTCTCAACTACCTCGATAAGTAGTGTAAGAAAAGGGATTCAAAATTAACGGAACGTGGTAGTGCTCATCTGGATTTTTAACTTCAAACACGATCTATAAGAAAGTACCGGTACTCCAAATCAAATAATTGTAATTAATATGCAGTAGTACCAAGTTGAAAATAAAGATCATTACATCAACATAAGGATAAAATCCATCAATTCCATGCATTCTGTAGTAACCAGCAGTGTCAAAATGCAGTTTATACACGGCTGGTATGATTTCATCTTTCCTAATTAAATTTCCACAACGGCCATTACCATCAGTTACGCTGAAAACATTACACTCAATGAGCAATTAAGTGCCATAATGATTAAATATTTTATAATATTAAATGCTGTGCATATACAAATTTACCTATGGGAAATAATTTTCCATTGGCCATCTTCTTGTCTATACAGATTAATTTTGACTTCAGATGCCGGCCCACCTTTAGTAGCATCTAAAATGTGCGTTGTTATTGGACTGTTTGCAACATTCATGACATCCTATGGAGACATCAAAAAATAATAAAATATAAATCCACATTTCCAATATCCTATTCATAAATATTCACACTATTGTAGAAAATAAATGAGTTTCTATTAAATGATAATATTCTCATTTACTTTAGCTAATTACAAAAATAACTTACAGTAGAATGAAACCCGAAGTGATTGCAAATAACCTTGAGTCTATCAGGTTCAAAAAATGACATGGTTGTAAGTGTGATTCAGATCAATACTTTTGACCTTCAACCAACAAATTAAAAATGGATATATTTAGGTCAGAGATCAGAAATATTGACATTAGAATGGCAAACAACCATTTAATAATTTGAAATGAGCAAAACGGACAAGCAAATACATAAATAATTGCTTTTAAAGTATTAATGCTTTGGAAGTTTTGCCACTTTGCTTATTTTTATGTTCATAGGCAATATTGCTGCTAATTAACATGGACACAAGTATACACAGTATCAAATTTCTTACCAGAAAAACTTCAAAATTGTTTTAGTTGCCCAGTTTATTTTTAAAAAGGCGTGGAAATATTTAAAAAAAAAATAAATAAAAAATAATGTACAAAAAAAAACAACAATTTTAACATTTAAAGAAAAGTTGATTAATCCAGCTAAGGACAGATTTAAGTTATTTTAGCTGGATGGTCAATTGCCAAATATAAGTACATACTAAGGTTATTTTGTAAAATGTAGTTTCCAATACCTATAAATCAGAATGAAATATTGCTGCAGCCACTCTGGACACACGATGACCACACTTTGCATGTATTTGAGTTTTGTAATTCGTGGATTGATCGGTTGAAAGCTGAATTTCTACTGTAGGATTGTCCCTATGGGCATTACTTTCAGTCATAAAGCAGCTTTGGCTACTCTCATTTTTAAACTCACTATCTGAAATCCGAAAATCTAGCGGTCTCTGATCACACTGGTAAAATGCCTGATCCGTGTTTACAAAGTCATTGTGCTGTAACTCTGGAAAAAATTCCGATTTCTTGAGATCACTCGGAGTGTTAGCATTTAACAACTGTTTCATAGTCAATTGGAGACCTTCCAAATTAGACAATTTTTGCCTGTAATAAGTTTAGAATGAGGATATCATTTGTATTCCTAAAATTGAGGGGGGAGACGGGGAAAAAGGGGGAAAGAAAAATAAATAAATAAAGAGGAATCACCTTAAATTTTCTACAAGAAATGATTTGGAGACATCGAACATTTCTTGACATATGGAGGCCTTTTTCAATTTTTCAAACATTTCATTTTCTTTCATTCTTATCTCCTACAAAGATAAATATATAAATCAAAATATTTTATCATATTTTTGTATTTTCAAATAAAGAATAAGATGTTTTCACACTTGCTCCGAGCTATGTTCTACTGTATAGCAATACTTACGAAAGACTCTGCATCACTGATTCTACTTTTATAGCCGTCTTGCATCGGTGAACATACAACCAATCTTGAAAAATCCCTCTCGTATGACATTACTCTTTGCTACAATTTTTCATATAATATTAGTTTTTTTTACAAATCTCAAATCTTTACATATTATATAAAATGATATAATGTTTTACCATTGAAGGTGCTAATAAGGAAGCTTTTGCCTTTTCTAATCCACACAGTGGGTTCAAAGATACCTTTTGCAAATTGAAACATTTTCTATCATAAGTTTGCTATTCTCTAGAAACCAGCAGCAGCACTACACATAGGAAAGTACCTTTAATTGCCCAATAATAATTCCCTCAAAATCGATGATATTGTACCATCCATTCACCTGTTGCATTCCAAACAACAATGGGCTCAAATCCACAAAAACTAGTCCAATTAATAACCCATTTTCATCTATATATGAGCAATAAAATGATAGAAATTGCAAATACTATTAAATGTGCCTTTATAATACAGTGGGACATTATTAATAATTAATACACTGAATACATTACCGTTAGCAGATTTGCATTGATTCCCCATGTGCCAAATCTGGAAAATCAAATTCTGAAAAAAAGGAAAGGATGAAATGTTTAGTTGCCTCACGAATTTCCTGTCAAAAATCATATAAAAATGTAGATATAAATTGTCAACCTTATGCAGCTGGAAAAGCAAATCAGTTGGTAGTGCAATTTTTTCTTCAAATTTCCAGTATGGATTATTATCACCAATGATAACATTAGTTTTGGATATTTCCACAGAGCTGAGAGCATGAATTATTGAAACGTAGCAGTTCAGTGGAAGGATACACAAACTGACACGGAAAAATTATATTAAATTCTTTTTAAACGTGAAAAATGAATGAAAGCACTATTCCTCTGTAATTAATTACCTTGATTCCCTCTTTATGTTAGGCATAAAAATAGCTCGCTCGATTTTCACAAACACGGAAAATAACTCAAGTGGCTCGAAGCTCAATACTGGCTGAATGACCTCATTTTCAGTCGAACCATCAGAAATCACATTTATACATGGACTGATACTTGGCTCCTGATGAACTTTTTCAACAAATTCAGAAATGTTCTCTTCTGCCCTCTAAAAGAAAATACAGCTTTTTCATTTGTATGCTACACTTTTAAATACAATTTACATTTCCAAAGACATACCAAAGTTCGCTTTTTATAATCAATTTGAATTTCAATACTGCCTACATCTCCATTATCTGGTGTATGAGCGAACGTATTAACTGCAGCGAGGTGCAAATTAAATGTTTTCACATCAGAAAAGACTTCCTTCTTTGAAATTAATGTGAATAAACTGGATAGCGGAAGATAAACCTACAACAAAAAAAGGCATAATTATTTTAAATCTAAGGGACAGGAACATAACAATTATTAAAAGATTTGAATTTGACCTCAGCAACAAGCCTTTCCACTTCAACTGGACTATAAAATTTACACCACACTTGTATTAAAAGTCCTTGCCGAGGAAAAACTGAAAAGTCATGGATCAAATTTAATTATGAATTTGCAATATAATAAAATCGCATTGCAATACCTTTTAGGAAATTATCTTGAAACGATTTACTGGATTGTAAAATAATGTGTTTCAGGGATGTAGCAAATTTCATATTAGCTTGGCATAGACTAGGCCCGATGGTATGACACGATAAAGTCAACTGATCTACAAGGTAATGAGATACAACTTAGTTATCTGCTTAGTCTGCATCTAGATCGAGATTTGTTTTTATGGAAAAAAATGTATTTACATTCGGATAGAGCTTGCTCTTGCATCGGAAATGTGTATTTTACAAAACAATCTGATTCACCCCAAATGTCGCTACCAGGTGGTCGATGGAGCATCAAATGGTTAACGGAAATTTGAAATATGTGTTCAGCTGTTTAAAGCATTAGTAGCATTAATGCCGAGTATGTAACAAAGAAAATACAATTGCCAAATACGTGAATAAGAAATAAAAAACACTAACTAGAGACATCATTTGCAGAATCATTAACTTGGTGAAGATGTTTTATCTAGGTAACGGTTAGCAGATAAATATTAAGAGATGTATTTATTTAAATTCAGTAGAATGGCATGTGCATGCACGAACCTGCTGCTCTGTCCCCATGGCGAGCAAAACTTTTAGTCGCCCAACTTTTTTACCACAAAATAAATCGACAACAGGTAGGATATCATTTACAGCAATGACTGCTTGCTTTGCATACAAAAAATTATAAAACAGTAAATGAAAGTTAACCAAAATAAGCAACATACAAAATACTCAGCAATATGGAATTTTGCTAGTTTGTGAGAATGTAGTACACCTCAATAAAATTACCTGGGAATTTAACACATCCTCGGCCAAGTCCACATCACAGAATGTCAAATAAAAGGAATGTAAAGGCAACTTGCAAATGCCAATAATCTAATATATATTTTAAAAAATGTGAAGCCATGATTCAGTCAAACTTTACAGAAATAAATATGATCTGTCAACAAAACCAAGCATTTGCCATGTAAAATCAGTTTTACATGAATTATCAAACATCAATGAAAATAAGGTGCTTATTGATATATTGCGAGTTTCAAATGTTTGGAAACCTTGCTAAAAGTAGAGCAAGCCCTGATTGCTACACAAAAAATCCAGTAAAAATATAATAATGCTTCTTCATTCTCTCCCTTCCACATTCTGCAAAATTCCCTGCATATTTTTACTAAGTTTACTATTATATTAGAATTTAATCAAATTATTGTGCACCTTAAGTGTAATAAAGTTGTCAACTGATCCTTTGGCATTTACAGGTCAAGTGGAAAATGAAAGCCAATACCTGATCTGAATTGGGAGCCATCTTTTCCCAAACTTCAATGCTCATAATATTATTACAAAGTCGGTCTAACAGCAACTGCGTTATGCAAACACGAGCAATCTAAAAAAAATGTTATCCGTATTTCATTAGCTTCATTTAATTTAAATAATTTTTGATCAAATTCAGCACAATCACCTGACAGAATGCGAATATTCCATTCGATGAAATGCTGGAGCGGATTACATCATTCTTCCAAAACATGCGAATAACCAGATAAATTGGGTTCCTTTCCCTGCAAGCTATTAGGCGAGTAAATTTAAGAAATATTTATGAACTAATCAGATAATTATAATTACATAATTACTAGACTGTAATACGGCTCCTACTCGTATGAGAACATTTAGGAATAAGAGGCAGGAAAAATCCATCTCCTTCTGGAACACTAAGCAGACAATGCACCACAGGTTCATATTTTCTAGAGATTGGACGTCCTTTGAATATACTTGAAATATTTTTATCAGACTGGTTTATCGATGAAACAGTTTTAGGAGTAGTAAGCAATACAGGCTTATATTCCTTCGCTTTAATGCGTGCATTTTCAGCTAGAAAATATAACATTTCAATGAGGTACGTTAAAACTAAGCTTTGTTGAAAAATGCTTTGAATAATTTAAATACATTTTGATGCTGTTCCAACGAGCTTGTCTTGTTTCTTTAAAATAGAAGGCTTAATCTTCGATTCACTTATGTTCTAAAGATGGCAAGTATTTGTAAAAATGTTAATTATTTAGTAGATATGGTACAGAATTAAATGGGTTTAATTACTTTACTAACATGATCCCGTGTAGGACGACTATTAAGGGGAATAGATTTTGAAATATCTTCAAAAAAAAGATGTTGAAGAATACTTTCATCATAAAGTGGGTCTTCTTCACTTAGATCATCACCATCTACATCATTTGATGATAAAGAAGCCATTGAATGATTCAGCATTTTAACAGCATTTAGTTCATCAATTGTTGAGTCCTCTCCTAAAAACAAAAAACAGGAATGATAACTATGGATTTCCGTAATTGTATTCTACTTAATAAATCTTTAAAAAAATTTGCAAACCAAAAAAAGTGTAGTTTACTGAAATCAAATTAAAAAGAAAAATCCCATTTACCTAAAACAATATCAATTGACTGCTTATCCATATTAAACAAATTATTTTTTTCTTCATGACTTGTATTGCCATCAATTAGGTTAACGGCAGAAATTACACTAAAATGGAAATTCAAATGCAATTATATCTTATTAGAAATTTGATAAAATATATAACTTTTTTTTAAACATAATAATAAGCATAAATACGTTGATTCAATATTTCGGTCATTTTCAAAGGAAACTTTGCTTTCTTCTGCAAGAATATTTTCCATTGACTTTTGCAGTTCTCGACTCTTAGTTAACAATGAAGCAACTGCATCTTGCCAGTTAGAATCCATTATCACATCATTATTTGAAGCTGAAACAAAATGTACATCACTTATAGACTGCTTTGGCAAACATTACTCCAATCATTAAGAAGGAACATACAATTTTTATTATCATAGCGTAGCTTCTTAACAGCATCGTCCACCTTCAAAAAAAATTAAATAATTGAAAACTTTCATACGGACTGCCAAAAATTGAAAAATAAATAAATATTTAAAACATAAGTCTATACTGCATTATAAGACGTCATTTTGTTTTTTGATGATGGCGAGCAATAAGATATGTGGGGCAAGTTTGCAGAGGGTTTCACGTAAGCTTGAAAAAGAAGGTAAGAACTTTCATTAGTTTATATAGTAGCACCATTCTTCTTATGTTCTTATGAGCCTATTGGCACGGATACAATACCATGTTCCATGGTCACCTCCAGCTTAAATACAATGGTGATATTGGAGATATGCTGCCCATTGTTTGCAACTACCGGAAATGTACTGTTAAAAATATAAGTAAATTCAGTTATAATAAGATTTTTCGTATTGAATTTACATGAATCTTGCCGATCTTGGGAAAATTAAGAGAACCCAGGTCTCCCGAGTCAGGTGGGAGTGCTCGGTACTGCATGCACCTAGCTGTTGCGCTTATAATAGGCTAATAAAACAACTCACGCTTTTATAATCCGATGTTTTAATGAAGGCAAAGTATCAATAATCGCTTTTCCAAGTACTTGAGCATTTCTCGTCATGGCAATGATAGATAGAACCCCAACATTTAATTAATGTTAATTCAAAAACTTCAGAAACGTATGAAATATATTTCATATAATATATATAATAGCATAAACTGTTTTTTATTATTAAATAAAGGATATCGACACTATAAGCTTCAAAATTCTGCAAGCTGCATCTAATAGCATAGGTTGCATTTCGGTGATGGGCATCTTTGCTAAATGGTCTTGATAAAAAAAAGCACATCTTGAAAAAAATCAAGTAGTATTAATCACGTGAGGTTTTTGGGAGTGGGTGAAGGTTTAAAAAATCAGTAGGTCTACAATTAGCACACTACCAGAATGCCTCCTATATCGCCAACTTAAAAAAGTCTGACTACCTAAACCTAGTTTCCCATCAAAAAGTGTAACTATTTTACACTTTAGAAAATACTCGTTGAAGAAAATTAAAAAATTTATGTTTTAAATTGATTAATGATATTTTAATAATTTAATTTAATGTAAACATTTTTAGGGTTTCATAAGCTTACAAACACAAAAAGTAATTTATAAATAATATGCAAAGTGTTCCAGCTCTATTCACCCTTATTTTTTTAATGCTTTGAATTTAATGGAAATGAGTGGTGAAACTATAATGTGTGTTGGCTAGGGTGGGGGCTCTCGGGGCCCATGGAGAAAATTAAATTTTCTATTTTCTAAACCATAAGAGCAATTTTTTTTCAAATTTTACAAAGTTGCCCCCTATACTCGAAATAGTAAAAAAAAGTATTTATTCAGGAAAGGGTTTTGTGTCAGTATGCAATAAATTATATCAATTTTAAGGATAGTTTAGTTAAAGTTAAATTTAATTTAGGATTAACCTACTAGAATTTTTTTTATTAAACATAATCCTCTTTTTTAAATATGGTACATTAACTTGCTCACTGAACCATAATGATGTCAGTATTGATTACAGTCATTTTCCACAACAACATACGTATTCATTATTCATAACAATGATATGTTGGTGACATGCAGTTATATTTGGTAAATGCGGAGTGGAAAAATTATAAAATGGGATTTTTGGAAATCTCTTAAGGGTTGTAAAATAAAAATAAGTAAAATTAAATTTGTGCATTTCTTTAGGGTTAGGTTTGAAAAGTCTATATCATTGGATAAACGTGAAACCACTTATATCATGTTGCAAAATTATCGTAGCGAACCATGAATGTTTAAAATTCAATTTAGGCAAAACATTATCTCTGGGCAAATCCTACCACCTAGTGAGGAAAATTTAGCGGCACAAACATAAAAATGGCATTTACGTTCGATGAGGTTTCCCCCATGTAACCTTATTGTAGCGGAGGAAGACATGATATTATTTTGAATTTCTATTAGGGTACAAAATCAGATGAGCATGTAAATCATGTAATTCATGTATACAAAACTTAAGGTTTTAAGCTAACCATAATTGATGTAGACATCTGTTACTGTACCAGATGATAAAAGGTCTACTTTTTGCAAATGAATTAAAAGAATTATGGCAAGTGCCATTTTGAACGTGACTTACATATATTGCAAAAGTGCACACGTGCAATTAATCTAGCTACTAATCCTAGTTTGTATGTAAGATGTAAATCAATTCATTTTTTCAAAATTTTAATTTAAAATTTGTGAGAAATGTGGCTGGTAGAGCAACATGAAATTGATTGTAAACCATATATTTTAAGAATATCAGAAAAAGTGGAAACGCAATTTAAGTGCAGTTCTTTTCGTTATTATTGGTAGTCCAAACCATAGCCACCTAGATGTAAATCAAGGTAAATCAAATTACCCACCCACATAAAGCGCTCGCTTTATAGATGCAAAGACGAACTTATGCACGGCCATAGTTTTCATGACATGGACGGTGAACCCCAAACTTTGTAGGGAGATGGACAATTACCCAATTCAGGTCATGGGGTAGGGAGTACGTCACCCCTTCTGTGATCATTCCATTCTTGATTTACCACTACTGTAAATGATCTAATATCGATGGTTTAATTCACAATTGACGAATATGCCAAAATTTTGAAAATCTTTAGTTCTTGAAGATGATCAACGTACATGTAGGCCTATAGTTGTTTGAAACGTCGTATTTTAACGATTAAATTAATCTTTATTTGGACTATTTGCCTAATCATTTTAACACGAAAAAATGAATTGATTTACATCTTACATACAAACTAGGATTAGTAGCTAGATTATTTGCACGAATAGAATTTGCACGCTAGAATATGCCAAAAGTTGCTTTTGAGATAGGCTAATAGCGTTTTTATGGAAGAATAATATAACTTAAAAATAAACAATGTTAAACGGCTGGAATTTGGTGAACAGATAGAACAATATATATATTTTATAGGAAATGTGCTAAAATTAGTAAATTAATTAAGTAGGCCTAATTTGAGAAATAAATGGCTTAAAAATAAAAAATTCGTCAGTTTGACTTTGATAAATTTTGCAGGAAAGCGAAATAAATTAAGTGTAAAGTAGCACATCTGCACATCCATTAACTTGCCCAATGCCCATTGCAAAAATTGTCAAATTCACCATTTGTATTTTAATAAAAATCCAGGTATCAAGAAATTTTTAAAATGTAAACTGACGAATTGAACTATTCACCACTTGTAACTCTTAGAAATGACAGGTTAGTAATGTTCAGTTCTGTAACTAACAATTATTAGTTTAATTAATTTCTGTAACTTTAGGTTCACTAGGGACACTTCCACGATTACAATGGTACAATTATCTCATTTTTGACAAACTGGCGTATTCGTCAATTGTGAATTAAGCCATCAATATGAGCCAGGCTGCAGGCTACCAATACAAGCCGGCAACCTGGTCTTAGCCTCCCGGTAATGTCATTACCGCATTACTGAACTTTTTCCCACTGCGGAGGAGACAAGTGGGACAGACGGGAAAAACCCGTTGCTGGGACGGCAAGGAAATTTTACCACATACGCTTTATAAAGCGTATATATGTTGATAGTAGAGTATACTCGACTATCGGTACACGTGGCTTTTGTATGGAGTAAACTTGTAAATTTAAGTCTTTATAAGACTTATTTGGAAAAAATTTCGTAACCCGCCCGTTAACCAATCGCGAAAAAAAAAATGCCATTTTATAGCATTTTTTAAGGAGATTCCGAAAATCCATATCCGGTTTGTCGGAAACGCACCCT